>CM055443.1:8931999-8996936 GCA_029228465.1 Salix viminalis
AAAAATAATTGATTTTTAACGTGTTGTAATTTTTTTTTTAAAATATTTTTGACATTAGCACATCAAAATCATGTAGAAAAACTTTTTTTAATTTAAAATTAAAAAAAATTAAAATTTGTTCAAAAGCGATTTTCAAAACGCATTACTAAACACTCCTGTCATCTCTCACCAGAATCATAGTTCAATCTACTTTTTAAAATAGTAATGAACAACGAAAACCACATTTCCAATCACTGTTTATTACTCTTTGAAATTGCGATCTCCTTTGGCTATGTACAAAATAATAGTCATGGTGCACGTAAGCTAGCTTGGACATTCTAGTTATAAAAAAAATTTATAAGTTGGAAAAAATTAAAAAACAATGTCCAAGGATTATTCGTGACACGTGTAACCTACCCCGGTTATAAAAAATATATATATGTGAGGAAAAAATTGTGGTGCGTGTAAACTGACCCGGACACCGCGAGTATCAAAAAAACCAAAAAAAAAGAAGCCTGAAAAAAAGAAGAGGAAAACACATTTTCAAACATTAATAAACAGTGAAAATTGTAGAAAAAAATTAAGTTCAGAGATTTATTGTGATGCGCATAAGCTGACCCGGACACCACAGTTATTAAAAAAAAGACTGAAAAAAAAAACATGTCAAACACTTATGAACAATAGAAAACACTGTTCTTTAAAAATCATTTTTAAAACATAAACTTAAATTTTTTGTGTGCTATAATTATTAGAAATAAAAATATTGTAATTTGTTTTTAAAACATAAACTTAATTTTTTTTTGTGCTATAATTATTTATTTGCCGTCTAAAAAGAACAGTCTAATGGAAACGGGAAGTGACTTGTATATTTTTTAATTTGACCTGTAGATAATGCAGGTAAATTTGTCAATAATTTCTTTCTGAGATTTTTTTCTCCAATAATATTAGATTTAAAATATTAAAAATGAAAACATTGGAAATTCTTGTAAAGAAATAAACTTAAATAAAAGAGCACAAAATTAAATTTTGAAGCCAATATTTTTTTTTATATAAGATTTATTAATCATATTATTATATTAAATATATTTAAGAAAACATGATATGAACTTCTGCCCTTCAAAAAAAATCTTAGGTCATTTTTTTCCTCTCTCTCAATATATTTTTTAGGGCTGATAATATTCAATAAATATTCAAACATATAATTAGTTTTACATATTTTAATTTGACATAAATATACAAATATATAATTAATTTGACATAATTTCAATAATATATTTAATTTAAAGAATAATCTTATGCTATTTTTTTCTCTCTATATATATTTTTAGGCGATCATATTCAATAAATATTAGAACATATAATTGGTTTAACATATTTTAATTTGACATAAATACACAAATATATAATTAAAAAGTCAAAACACTGCAAATTTATTTGAAGAAATAAACTTAAACAAAAGAAAACAAAATTTAATCTTGAAGTTAATATTTTTTTAATTTTATAAGATTTATTAATCGTATTATTATATTAAATGTATTTAAGAATACTCGATATGAATTTCTCGTCATTCAAAAAAATCCTAGGTCATTTTTTCCTCTCCCTCTATATATTTTTTAGGCTGATAATATTCAATAAATATTTGAACATAATATTAGTTTTACATACTTTAATTTGACATAAATATGAAGAAATAAACTTAAACAAAAGAAAACAAAATTTAATCTTGAAGTTAATATTTTTTTAATTTTATAAGATTTATTAATCGTATTATTATATTAAATGTATTTAAGAATACTGATATGAATTTCTGTCATTCAAAAAATCCTAGGTCATTTTTCCTCTCCCTCTATATATTTTTAGGCGATAATATTCAATAAATATTTGAACATAATATTAGTTTTACATACTTTAATTTGACATAAATATACAAATATATAATTAATTTGATATACTTTCAATAATATCTTTAATTTAAAAGACAAAATTGAAGTAAACCCAAACATTGAAATCAAATAATTCAAAACAAAACCGGAAATTAAAAGAACTGGGACTGAAATGAAACTGAAATCCATAATTAACTTGCATAGAAGGATAGAATTGAAAGAAATCAAACTTTTGATACCTAAAATATTAAGGATTTATAATAAATTTGCATGGAAGGATGAAATTGAAATCAATGAAAACTTTGATACCAAAAAAAATCCGAATTCCAGGCCAATCCATTGAATTAAAAGAATGAGGACCGCATTGGAACTTCAATATATAATCAATTTCAATTGAGGGACGAAATTGAAAGAAATGAAAACCTATATAATAGCATTAAGGGCTAGAATAACAAAATCAAACGTTCAGGGACTGAAATAAACTTTGACAAAAAAACGACTTTAGTCGACGCCACCGGGCGCAGTGTGAGAGAGAAATTGGGAGGGGGGGGAGAATTCAAACGACCATTGACACGTCTCCGGACACCATCTTGCCACATGCGCCGCTCCATGTGGAAGAGAACATGCCTGAAAATCATTCTAGACGCCGGTTGGGCGTTTTCCGACGACTTATGACGCCGCACGCGCCGTCCGAAGAACGCGTCAGCGCTGCAACGAACGGCGCGTCCCGTGACGCGCCAACAGTTGTCAGCGAAAAAAGAAGAAGAAAAAATTAGCTAATTACCAGAACGCCCCTCACCCCCAGGCATGGTTTTTGTCCTTTTCGGGGGGTGAAATCATTGCTGCACTGTTAACTCTAATATTAAAAAAATAAAAAAACTGGCCGGCCGGAGGACCGGGCCGGAACGGTCAATGACCGTCTAGCCCCTGAAAAAGACGGCGTTTTTTGTCTTTTTCGGGGGCTAATTTCGTGCATACACTGTTTCAAAATGAAAAAAAAAAAGGAGGACATACACCCGCGAAGCACCGGGTCAAAGTGCACATGAATAGTGCCCATGAGTCTGTGTGAACAGTACTCACTTGCAGAGTGAATCTATGTTTTCGTTTAACTGTATGTATAATGTATAATAAGAAAATAAAAGGATTCGGGGATTAATTATAGTGCGCTTAAGCTATTCCGGACACCCCAATAAAAAAAAATATTTAATGAAAAAAATGAAAAACAAAATCAGTAAAAATATGAAAAAAAATAAGATCTGAGGATTAATTGTGGTGTGTTTAAGTTAACCCAAACACCTCTATTATAAAAAAATAAAATAAAATTATATATAAGTAGAAAAAAAATATAACCAGAAAAAAAAATATTTCATGAAAAAAAATAATGAAAAAAAGGAGCGAAAAAAAGAAAAAAAATATCAAACAGTAATAAAAAGTGAAAATCACTGTTAATTTTGGGGAATAAAAAGTGATGTGCGTAAGCCAACACAGACAACCCGGTTATCAAAAAATAAACTAAAAAAAATTGTATAAGTGGAGGAAAAGAAACAATAAAAAATGTTAATAAAAAGTGGACCGAGAAATTAATCATGGTGCGCATAAGCTGCCCCGGACACCACAGTTAGAAAAAAATGTTTAAAAAGGAAAAAACGTTTAAGAAGAAAAAAACGTTTAAGAAGGAAAAAAACGTTTAAAAAGAAAAAAAAAAAAAAGGAAATCAGTTTTTCTTCAAAAAGAATCACTGTTCAAATCCACAGTAAAAGCAGAGTGTTCAAAAAAAAGAATCACTGTTCAAATCCACAGTAAAAGCAGAGTGGATGAACAGTGTTATTTGCACAGTATTTGTGGGTTTTGGTTTAGCTGTATAGATAATGGGATGGACCTTCTGGACTTCAAACTAAAAGATTTTGTCCACAATATTATTTAATATAAACCCTAAATCCTAACCCTAATGCTCCATGACGATAGTTTATTTAACTAATGGAGCCCCTACTGCACTCTCTCTCTCTAATTGCCTACTATTAAAAACAATTATAAATCCTGCATGCAAAAAAAAAAGAAAAAAAAAAGACTGAGACTGGAAGAAAAAAACAAATTAAGCAATAATGAGAAGTATGATAAAGTCCGTAAATCAATAGTGATAATTACATGCCAGCCCGTTGGCCCCATCATGGAAAGATCACCTCGACATCAACGTGACTTCACCTGTCGTCTGGCTTATAATTGAGGGACCCATCCTCTCCAAGCATACGCAGCCACTCATGTCAGCATTTCATGTTTCCTCAGCAGCAGATGCTCATTTAATTTTGTTTCTTACATCAGAATTACACATGGGAATAACTACAGGAAAACTTTGGTAACTAAACTTGAGGTCGTTACAGGCAGCTTTATTTTAATTTTTTTTATAATTGGATGTTCGGATCAATTTACATGCATCACAATTAATCTCTAGATTCACAAAACACCCTACAAACCCAATGAACAAATAAGACACTACAGGAGTGACAGACATGTACAAAAAAGCTTGAATCTAGACGCAGAGAAAAAGGAATAAGTCTCTTTTCCCGCTATGCTAAGACTTCAAGTTTCGTTACAGGCAACTTTATTTTAGGCATTAGCTAAACACCGTGTACCATCATAAGCCAATAACATAAAATGATTGTTAAGTAGTATAATTGAGGTTATTTTTAAAAGTATTTATTATTTAAAATTACATTAAAATGATATTTTTTTTATCTTTTAAAAATTATTTTTAGTATTATAATATGAAAATAATCTAAAAATACTAAAATATTTAATTTAAAATAAAAAATAAAAATATATTTTTTAATTCTTCAAAAAAAAAGTGAAACATAATACCAAAATCTACGAAAGTTTCCTTGCAGGGCCAAACGGCATGCTGTATATGTTAATTAAGAAGTGGGTTAGTATCTGAGAGCATATACAGTATTTTCTTTACAACAAACTATTTTTTTTTCTCATTAAAATTTAGCTATTTCATCGATCAAACATCACCTATCACGATGATGTTTGAAATGTACTAGGAGCTTTCTGTTGGAGACATGTATGGCTACGAAGAATAGACAACGTAGCATTGGAAAATAGACAAGCTTTATTGCACCTGTTTTTTTATATAATATGATTCTTATTTTTTTTATATATATATATATATATTTAATTTATTGTAGGTCAATTTTATTTCTCAACTTTATCTATCATCATTTGATTTTATTTAGTGTTTATTTTAAATTTGATTCATTTTTTTTTATTTATATCTATTTTGTTTCTTAAAAAAATCTTTTTATAATTTTTGAATTGCATCTCTCATCATTTGATTTTATTTAGCTTTTATTTCAAATTTGATTTAAATTTTTTTATTGCTATTTATCATATTTTCCTAATTCAATTTTATTTTTAATTTCATCTCTCAATATCAAAATTATAATTTAATATAAATTTGATGGATTCTATCATCACCGGCTCTAAACAAGTTGCTATTTTTTTGTGATGACCTTTACTTGATGAATAGAATAATGAATTTGGTATGAATATTATCAAAACATATTTGCTTGAACCTAATCAAAAAATATATATTTATATTATATAAATATATTTGTAGAACATTTTTTTAATACAATGTGATATATATATATATATATATATATGTGTGTGTGTGTGTGTGTGTGTGTGTGTGTGCGCGCACACGTGTGTTTTATTAATATCCACATATCCTTGATCATGGTGTTTGAGATACTATGTGGGTTCAAGGATCATCCTTGTATTTCCTTTTCAATTAGATGTTATATGTTACATGAATAAATAATGAGCAAATTAAAAAATAATAATAACTTAAAGAAAAAAATTTGTTGAAATCTAACTTACCAATAACTTCTAAGCTCAACTATCCATGAGTTGTTATATCATTTTTTGACGATCCCCATTTCACATGTGAGTTTCAACAAAACGATACATTAATCTTGGATCACATTTATAAATTGTAGCCCAAAAAAGAAAGCTATTATTAGTTAAATATTTTCTTATTAACAACAATTACTAAAAGATGCTATATAACAAAACAAAAGCTTACAATCCGCTTTGCATGAAAACTCCTTCATGCAACAATGTTTTCCTAACTTGTAAGACCTTTTTGTTTTGCATATTTGATTGATTTCTTCTGCATGTAATACTAGAAATCACGATCGACATGGTATGATGTTGTGACTCTCCAATACCTTTTCAACAATAACATTGTCATCCTACTTCTAGTAAATATTTTTCTTATAAATCTATTCTATAAAATAATTAGTTTATTAAAATAAAAAAAATAACTAAATGAATAATTATAGCAACAACAATAAGAATAATAACCTTGAATTTTCTAAGACAAACATCAATTATACCCTTCCATTCAAGATTATTTAGAAACCTAACTGTATTGAAAAATAGGCACTTCCAATTCCATTTGTGCATAGAAATTAATTACTAAAAATTTATCCAGTGTTACATTTTTTTTTTATCAATTTTGTATGAAATAAAAATAAACTTACATTTTGTTGTTAGACTTTCAATGAACAACGTACTTCCTAGGGTATACATCGTGCTCAGAAGGGACACCCCCTCTTCGAGGTGGCCTCACATTCAATTATTCTATGTTGAAAGAGAGTGTTTGTATGGGTAGGTGCTATATTAAAAGAAATGAATCGGAAATTTCTTCTAAGAATTACAGCTATAATTATGTAAATTATTGAACTACAACAAAGAATCTTGAAAGAAAAAAAGCTTCGCATGAAAATATCATTACTGCTGAGATGGTAAATAGAAAAAAAAAAATACAGTGAAGTAAATCCAAATTGCAAATACTAACATGCGAAGAGGGTCCTCAGTAAACGTGGCATGAAAAGCCAATGCCGACAGTCGCTATCAGAAGTAGGATTTTGGAACCTTTCCCTTTCAGCTCATGACAGCAATTGTGACAAGCGACCTTTTCCCTGCCCACGGTTGAAAAAAGAAAAGGAAAGGGTCTCTGGTCCCACCGAAAGATGATTTGTTATTGTATTTTAAAACTATTTTTAAAATATTTTATTTTATTTTAATTAAAAAATTTTAGTATTTTTAGCCCTTTTACCATGCCTTTTTCCTTTTTTAGAATTTTTGACAAATTAATGTTATATGCTTTTAATTTTTGTACATTTTCGGAAAAGTGGAGCCAATTACTTGTCTAAAAATTAGTCAAAGCACCTACTACTACTAGGAATTAGACAAAGAGTGTCGAAGACATATTTTATATTAATTAATCATTTGTATTACTGACATAAATAGAGGTTATTCCTAAATATCATGTGCCTGAAGAATCTTGACGACGGTATACCCATAAAATAATCAAACGGTTTGTTCTGTTTCAATTTAACGAGTGGAACTACATTGATGCAACGTGTACATTTCTGGACCTCTTGATGTCACATATAAAATATAAACAATATGATGATCATTGGGAAGTAGTCTTGGTAAGCAAATAAAATGAATATTTGCATAAATATATGATATTTATGACACTTAAAATCTCTAACCCTTCAAATTCATCAATATAGTTATGTTTAAAGCATATTCACAAGGAAAACGTAGCGTTTTAAGCAATTTTTCGACAAAGAATTGAATTCTAAGGTGAAGTTATTGTATTATTATCTAAGGTGAAGCTAACTTTGGGCTTTGTGATCCATGGCTTAACATAAATCAACTTCATATATTTTTTTTTATTTAATAAGTTATTTTTTCTCAATTAAAGATATAATTGAAGAGAAATTAATTCTAACAACTAATTTAGCCAAAAAAATCACATAAATTAGAAAAATAGAGACTCAATTGAAATTGAACCAAATCGGTGCAATCAAGAGTTTAATTAAAATAAATTAAAAGTCTAAAGGCTATTAGAGGGTCAGAGATTTTCATGACCATAGACCAATTTGCAAAACATGCAAAACAACAAGGACCAAAATTGGTCAAAACAAAGGTCAATTTAAAAACAAAACTAAAAGTTTGGCATTTATTAGGGATCAAATTGAACAAATTAGAAACCAATGATCAATTTGAAAAAAAAAACTTGAATAAAATAAAGGCAATTTGAAATTTGTAGGGGTATGATTGCATAGATCAAAAAGTTTAAAGGTCAATTAGAAGTACAAGTAATGAAGTTGAAATAAAAGGACTTACAATGGAGTTTTCCAAATCCTAAATTAACAAAACCTTAATTTATAGAGTTTACCCTAAACAACTTTGTTCAAGAAAAGAGGGAAAAAGAAATCTCTAGCATAATGGAAAAATGAATCCTATACATATTAGTTTTAAGATATCAGTAAAAGGAGAACATAATTTTGTAACTTCTAGCCTTTAAAATTATACAGAAAGAAGTAAAAAGACAGAGAAAGAAATAATAAAATATAGATACATGAGAAAGAAGAGAAAATAGAAAAATATATTTAGATTCTTAGGAATAGAAAGAGAGGAAAGGAAGAAAAGAAGTGCCAAGACAAAAATAAAAGGATTCATATTCATTTTGAAGATCAAGTAAAAGCTAGAAATCCCTTACAAGTCAAACAAAAATCTAGAAAAATCCATTTTTTTGTGCTTTAGATGTTGTTAGACTTTGAATCTGGTTTATGTTTTTTTATATATAATTTTGATGGTCTTTATGTAATTTTTTTGTTTGTTTTAGTTTATTTTCTAGACTATAATTGCCACATGTTCATGTATTTACAACTTGGAATGTATTTTTGATTAATGTGTTTAGTTTTTTTAGATTTATAAATGTTTTGTTTATGAGGTTTATATAACATTGCTACATTGATTTTCTAGGTTCTTAAGGTTATTCAGAGCATGCTCGCGCCTCTTGATACTTTATTTGAGTCTCGTATAATGATAAAGTGTTGGTTTGGATTCAGATTGCATAAGATGTAGGTTGTTTTAGGTTGATAATTTTGAAGTTTTGTCCCCCCCCTCCCCCCCAATTTTTATGGTGATTTGTTGTTTTCATTAGTTCATTTTATTTCAAGTATATTTAATTTTGATAGTGTGTCTAGCGAGAACTACCAATGCATATTGCAAAGGTCAAAATGCATGTTTCTAGGTTTAGATAGTGTTTATCGGTTTTTTAGTTTGATGCTTATAATATTAATGTGATGAACATTGTCATAAATAGTAGTCTTAGAACTTGTTAGATTCATTACTGGTTTTGTAAGTACCCATGTCATTATTAGTAAATATTTTATGAGTGTCATGCATCAATAACATGTTTTTCAAATTGAAACCAATTCTTGATAAAATTATGGTTATTGAGTTATAATTGATTCAACTACACCTTTGATTTTTATTCTATGTTTTGTGTTTCTAGATTTGTAAAGATGATTCATCGTGCTCTTCATTTATTTGTATTTGATCTATTTTCTAGTAATATCTATATGTTTTTGTGTTTTTGTATTTTGATTTTGTTTGGTTGAAAAATAAGCTTTGTTTTTGGTTAGTTTTTTTGGGTAAGTTTATTATTGGTCGGTGTGTGGTTGAACCAACACTTTAGGTTGACTCATATAGGTTTTTTTCATGTAAATAAATAAGGATTTATTTGGATGACTACCTTTCTTGTTAAAGTTGTTTTGGTCTAATGGGTTGTTTGAAAAACATTTTCTAAGGCCTACTTCATAATTTTATTTCTTTGTATAAAGGGGTTGTACCAAAATGACCCTTAGATAAATTAAAAAAATCTAAAACATTTCAAGGCCCATATTGAATTTATTTTTTAGTCCCTGTCATATTTTTTAGGTATTTATATTTAATATTTGGGATAGTAAATATATATTGATACAGTAATCACCCGATAATAAAAATACATGTCTTTTTCATTGAAAGCCTTTGAAAAATCAGAAATTCTTTAAAACAAATGTTTTATTTATGTGCATTTGGACAAGTCTATCAAAAATAAATAAATTCATATATTACATATTTCTTAAAAAATATATAAAATACATTATGTGTTTTAGTGTTTTCGTATTTAATTCAAGACTACATATTTACATGAATTTTGGATTTAATAACCAATTTATTGAATCCATGATAATTTGGCCTATATTTCAAAAACAAATATAAAAAGTATTTTGTTTCCTTACACGTAACATGTATTTTTAATGTCAAATAAAAGAGATATTTTATATGTTCTAAACCCTTTTTTAAAGGAATATATTTTGTATAATATCTAAGATTATAAACTTATATATAATGTATATTTTTGGTATTAAATAAAAAGACAAATTATTATTTTTCTTTTAGAATAGTTAGATTTTAATTTGATAAGATAAGAATCTCCTTGCAAAACGAGTTCTTAGTAGGGACATGGATTTTTAGGAGGGCTTAAGCACATGAAACCGAATATAGCACCTCATACCATAGCTTTCTTTGATGTTGATCTAGTATTCAGCCTAATATGAATAATTTTTCTGTGAATATATTTTTTTTTCAAAGTGCTGGTGATTTTCATTTATTGAAAAGAAAGAAAAAAAAAGATAATAATTTAGCCATTGTACTTCTGCATACGATCTGAATTTGCAAATGAGAGAGACCGCGTTTCCCTGTTACAGCTACATGCAACTAATTACACAATTATGACCTTCAAAACTTCATCTTCATGCGCACGTCAATCAAACCTAATTATAACCAATTAAATCTAAAACAGTATAAACACAGTAATGTCAAAGTAATGTTAAAATACGAAGACAAAATCTGTTATAGATTGGAGAATTTATGAGAGAACATTCCTTTGTATGGACTACGAAGAACAGCAGATGAACCTCTACATTCGGGTCAAAATAGATTGATAATTCTTAGTATTTTGATTAAACTGTTTGACTCGGAAAGCAATGATGAAAACTATAAATGTAGCAAGTAGGGTCTTGGCCTAGCGGTTGAAGAAACTTGTTTCCTTCCTCTGTATTAGGGTTCAAGTCTCACCATACATGACCTGTCACTCCCACGGTGTCTTACATGCTCACCCGGGTTAGCAGGTTAGTTGTGGGATTAGCTGTGAAAGTGCTGACCCGGACACCTCGGTTATAAAAAAAAACTATAAATGAATGGGAACCCACTCATTTAAATTGAATGACAAATTGTAAGGAGATGAAAAATAGAATTGTGTGGATTTTGAAATAATGTCATCAATTAATGTTGATAAATGCTAGCTCTTGTCTTTGAAATTGTTCACATAAAGTCAAAAATAGGTGCTAGCTCATGTCTTTGAAATTACTGATCGATTTCAGACAGTTTAGACGACACGCATTCCTGTTGACGATAGTGGATAGGGCACAATTTCTCTAGACAGTGACTCAGTCGCATAATTTCAACTCTCTCTCTTTCATTCAGCAATGGAGGTTACATCTTACAACCCTTTCTATTTTTCTTTTTGGTTATCTGTTTGTGGCCCAGATTTTGTAGTGTCAAAGTAGGAGGAGCTAGCTCAATTATACTTTTCCCCATCCATGGCTTGCATTATGGCAGAACCAATTTTGTTTTTCTTTTTATATTTTTCTGTACATTTCGCTTTCGTTTCAAGTGTCTAGACTTTCTAGTCATACATATGTCTGTGTCTTTTTCTTTGAGGCAGTGGCATTAGTAAGGTATTCGTACTTGTTTGTGAGTATAATTGTCGTTGTTTTTTAAAAAAAAATAAGTTATTCAGAAATAAAAAAAATATTATTGATATTAATATAAAAAAATGATCTTAAAAACATTAAAAATATTTAATTTAAAATACAAGTGACTACCGGGGCCGTCTTACTTTTGCAGAATCCAATGGTCTTGCATTTTGTAGTACCATTTATTTTTATCCATAACATTGAACACGTATTTTTAAGCGATGAAGGGCAGACAACAATGATAAAATTACAGATCATCGTTTCATCTCAGCCACTAATGCAAACCTCTTCTTCTTGTTTGCTTTGGAATTTTCCCTTGTTGCTGCCATAAATATTGCCACTATGGAGGCTTCAATTGCAACGATGGATTCCCATTTCAATACGCAATAAGTTATTTCTTTGAAGGTTACAAACATAAATTATTTTTATTGGTGAATACAAATGAAGTCATATCTTATTGGGATAAGGTGGTTTCCAATTTATTGTGTCCTCCTCGCATGGTTATTGTTGATGGTTTTTCTTTCAAGCTAGTTCTTTTTTTCTTTGTTTGAAATATGGACCACCTTATTTTGAGTGCACTACTTTCTTTTTCTTTGAATGGATGTACTATAACTTTTTTGTCAATTCCAGGACCTCACACTATGTTTGACATACTTTTGAGCAAGCCCTCACTTGTTTCCCAAGTCAGCTCAACCATCATCTATTAAGACTGTATTTCATAATAGAATTTTTTCATGTCAAATTATCAAGAGCATATAAACAATTAAGCGGAAGTGTACCTAAATTCATATTCAAAAATCAATCTCTAAAGTCTTATAGATAACCTTCCGGATTAAGATATTCCTCTTTTGAGAGCCCTTTGATTCTCTGTATTATAACCTTATTTTTTCTTTGATGATGGGATGTCAAAATGAGAATGAAACAGAATGTATAATCTGGGGACCATGACCATATGTATATATGTAACATGTTACCTTTGATATTCATGTCTTTTGACATTCTTACCTTTTAATATTCCTACCTTTTGGTATTCCTATTTAAACCCATCAATAAAAAAAAATTAACCCTTTAATCTTTATAAATTAAAGGTTCACACCCTATTAGATATATCCAAAAACCCAATTGCTTAAAAATACATAGTTGATGATTTTAATTAGACTTTACTTTATTTAATAGTTCTCAAACACATAATTATTCTCATATAAACCTAATTTTGGATTAATGATCTAACACCATCAACTCTTGTTGCTCAATGATAAAATTTTAGTTTGTATAACATCAACTATAATTCAAGTAATGGCAAAGATGGTTTCATGGAGGCTAGTGCATGAAACATCAACGACAATAAATCTCATTTTCATGGTTTCTATGGGTCTTACAACAATAACTAGAGGAAGGATAATTGGCAACATATGAAAAGGAATAATGCTACTCACATTGGTCCAATATTAGATCCTTTTAAGAATAATGTAAGGTGTCATCTTTGTCTTATTTTCGTTCATTCAACCTATCAATGTTCTCAACTTCAAAGCCATGACCCTAATGTTAATCTTTCTCTCAACGAACTCAATAGATTGATTCATAAACTCTACAGGATGAAGACCATATCTTGGTAATGATCACTTGTATTTTGGTAATGGTAAGGGAATTTCTCTATTCAATGTTAGGCATATTAAGTTACATACACCATAACACACCTTTACTTTATCTAATGATCTTTATGTACCTCATATTCAAAAAACCTCTACTTCCAATTCAAAAACTCACTTAATAATAAAATCTATTTTAAATTTCTTTTCATTTGTGTTTTGTAGTAAGAATCTCTACACCAAGACATTGCTCCATTCTGTTCAGAGTAAAAATGGTCTTTATATTTTGTTTAGTTTTCTTCCACATCAATACTTTAAGTTTATTGGTCTCCTTGGATATATCTTTTTACTAATTTATGGAATCTTCGATTGGGTCATGTGATTGCATTCAACATAATAAAAAAAACCATGAATATGATATTATTTAGGTAGTAAATATGATAGAAGAAGATAAATCAATATTAGAAAGAGTTTGTTTGAAACCATAAGGTCAACTTGAGTGACAAGATTATTATTTTTGTGTCATATTACACGATGGTACATTTTTAAACTTTAGTTGGTTGACTCTTTCACTGAGAAATTGACTAATCAATGATAATAAGAGAAACAAGATATAAAAAGAATAAAACCTTATTATCAAAGTGAAATAAGATAAAATAAACATAATGAATGGAAATATAAACATTTTTTTTAGAAAATAAAATTAGGCTAAATAAATTGGGATAGCAAAATGTAAAAACAATTAAATAAGCTTAATCAACAAGTCATACCAAATATAATGAAATAAGCAAGTTAGAAGATCTTTAATTGAATGCATGAAACCTTTGGTTGTATCTAAAGATACATGTAATGGTTACTACATTGAACCAAGTTTTAATAAGAAATAATAATTCTAATGTTAATGTATTAGAAAGATAAGAATAATACAAAGTTCGATGTTGTTATGGGGAAATGTTTTGATAATGTGATTAAACCCGACTCTACAAACACCTTGAAGGTCATTTAACCTCACTATTTTCTCTCCCAAATTTCAAATTAAACCTTATGAAGGTTGAACCAATGTGATTTAGTTGACTTGGTAGGTTCAAAGATTACCCGTGTAATCTAGTGAAAATTGAGGTTGACTTTAATTTTTTTCATAAAATCATCTTAAGAAAATTCATATATGGAAAAAAAAGATAACCTAGATTGACTTGGATCACCCTACCAAATTCAAGCCTCTAGTCATGGACCTCTCTTGGTTTAATAGTCTTGTTTAATTAAAACTATTTCTATTTAGTTATATAATAATAAAAATAAAAGCCCATAAGAAAGTCATATTTTTTTTTCTTAGAAAAAATATGATGGGCTATACAGAAAGATTGCTTTCTAGTATTTAAAAGCACAACTATAATCTTATTTCAAAAATAATTAAATGGTATTTAATAAATACCTAAAATATATACAAAATTAATTCATTGATTTAACAAAATTATATCTCTGGTACGAGAGTTTTGAGACCATGATTGAAGAGATTTTCTTTTTGGCTAAGATTCACACTTGTTTTCTTGAAAATTATACCTATCCTTTTTTTTTGTGAACAAAATAGAGGTTTGGATCAAAATGTAGAAACCTTTAATTTTTTAAATCTATACTCTAAAATTTAATATGATTTTGATTGTGTCTTAATACAGGGTGGTATTACAATGTCTCTCCTATTTTTTTAATTGTTTGAATATAATATTTAGGATGACATATCATATGACTGTATTTAACATAATAAAAAAAACCATGAATTTGATATTTTTTTGGTAGTAAATATTATAGAAGAAGATAAACCGATATGAGAAAAGAGTTTGTTTGAAACCAGAAGGTCAACTGGAGTGACAAGATTATAGCTTTTGTGTCACATATTACTTGATGATACGTTTTAAAACTTTAGTTGATTAACATTTTCATTGAGAAATTGACTAATCAATGATAAAATAGTTATAATTTATGAAAGATATAAACATTGAAAAATACTAAAAAGAAACTAAAATTAGGCCAATTAAATTGGGATAGCAAAATGTACAAAGAAGTCAATAAACTTAGTCAACAAGTCATACCATATAAGCAACCTAAAAGTTCTTGAATTATTAGTTGTATCTGAAGACACACGTAGTGGTTACTACATTGAACCTCATGGTTCGATGTTGTTTGTTGAGAAAATTTAAAAAACAATTCGATAACGTAGGTAAAGTAGAAAACAAGATCCAAAAACATCGGAAAAGCTTGTAAAAAAATTGACTAAAATAATAATGAAGCCTTAGGAAGAGCGAGAGGCTGTGATAATTCTATGTTTGCACAAAGAATTGTATGTGTGTAATACGATAATTCAAAAGGCTTATATACGATAATTCAAAAGGCTTATATATATATATATATATATATATATATTTTGGATATAAAAAAATTATATTCTTTGGAAAGCATACTTTGTAGGCTCAGGTGAGCGAGTAAAATCATGATTGTTCTAGGCTCTTACAAGAAGTGCATGCTCTGACTTGAACTCGAGATCTGCTATGCAGATCGTAATTTCTCTTTCATCACGTCATGTTTCTTAAAGATTAAAAAAAATATTCTTAATATTATCACAATTTGCAGTAAGCTTTTTATTTTGTATCTTATTATTTTCAAAATTTTCTACTTCTACCCTTTGAGTTTAATATTATTATGATATTTCCTTTAGGGCTGGAGAGATTTTTCAATATGGATGTTTCATAGCAATTATTAACTAATCTCAACAGTTTTATTTTATTTTGACCTAATTTTATTAACTCAATTGATAAAAACTTTCTATAATAAAACCATAAAATATCATTCATGAATAAAAATAAGACCTACTATCCAATCAATATTTTATTTCATAATCCTCTCTAATAACACTTATAACATCAACCATTTGCAAATTAAAAACCAAATCATCCAAATAACATACAAAGCATTAATTAAGGACTTGAAATTTAGACTAGCTCAGTTGTTAATGCTGAGGAGGAGTTATGGGTTTCTTGAATTTTGTTCCCAGGAGTTAGGTTTTTGTGTTTTTATTTCGTATGAAGATGAAGAAGAAGACTAAAGTCTTAAATGGATTTTTTTATTATTATTCTTGTATTAAATTAGTAAAAGATAAATGAAATCCCTTGATTTGTAAATGGGTTTATATTTATGTTTAGTACTATCTGTTACCTTTTTCACGTTGCCTATGTAGGTTTATAGATAATTACAATTGAATTTCTAAGAATAATAATAGAATAGAAAATGGTTCTATCATCAGTTTTATTGTAAAAAATAATAAAGTAATTAGATTTTCTTTCATAAACATAGTTTTAATTTTTCAATCCAATCATTTCACAATTATTTTAATCGAGAATTGACTTTATAGTTGTATTAAATTAGGTTCATATCAGGATCTCATGATATCAAACAAACCTCTGTTTTTCAGTTTTTCATAAACCAATTTTGACTAACTTTTCAATGTTTTGTCTAAAACATATAAAAATAAAATGATAAATGATAAAATATTTATATATATTAAGTTAGATTCAGGTCGAGTTTTATAATATTTATTATTTGTTAAATAAAATAATAGTATAAAACAATTATAATCCCTAGCAATACCACTTATTGTCAATTCTCTCTTCCACCAACCAACCACACCCAGAAGCACCAAAAAATCCCATCTCAGTATAAAAATAATACAGTCACCCCTTGTTTTTATTCCCAGAGTAAAGAGACATTTAATGCAAAGGGACCATGATATGATATATTTGCATCGGTAAGCTGTTGTGGGGACTGATAAGTGACTGATTACAGAATTAAATGGAAGTTTACTTAAGACCACTCCTTCAACACATCCACATCTATTATATATATATATATATATATATATATATGAGTGGGGATGATATAACTTTCTGAGTGGGGCTGAGGTTTGTTCTTTAAAAATCACAGGTTCAAGTTTCTATATCAGTTAAAATCATTCAAGTTCTTAATTAATTATTAACTTTAAAATCCATAAAATTAGTTGAAAATGCATATAAAAGATCACTTGTATGGTCAGGTTTGATGACTCTGTAATTTGTCGTTACTCGGGTATTCTTTTATTTTATTAACATAGCTATATGACATAGTTAATGCACATCTTGATTAATTTTACAGACTTTCAAAGTTAATAATTATTTAAACTTTTAATAACCACTATATTAATTATTTATAGAGCTTGAAATTAAAATCACAAGAAAAATAAACCTGTTAATTCTAATCTTATACCACTGATGAACACCTAGATGATTCAATGGTGTGTTTCATTATACAGTCTCGTATGATCATGTCCAAGTCCGACCTACCATGATGAAACCCAGAGCGTGTGATACATCACTGTCAACTTTTTGCATTACATATAGGTCCATGGATAGCACGAGTCGCACAGCTAGGCATTGAAAGACATCTCATGAAAAATATTAAAGAAAATATTTTCTAGGGTTCGTCCTGTAACATCAACATATCCCAACAACCAGGGCATATTTTGGTTAATTATACTATTTTGGTGATTTAAATGATTGTTCAGATAAAGTTTAAATGTGAAAAAATAAGTGACTGCTTCAAATAGTTATACTTTCTAGCATCATATTTGTTGGTGAATGTGTGATGCAGTTAGTTACACGTAGCAATTATTTTATCTGTATAAAATATATTTATTATAAATATATGCTTTTATGGCTTTAATGGTAATTGATATTTAATTAGTGAATCAAGTATTTATTCAATAAATCTAGAGTAAAAATAAAGCTCATGCGATGAAATATTTTTCAATTTTTCTTTATAAAATTGTTATAATTATAAGATTCTTGTTGAATCAAAATATTATTATTAAATGTTCATGCTTGATGTTCTATTAAGATAACATATTAGTTTGAGCTGTTAAGATTAATACATATTATGTTTTTTTCTTATTAAAAGAAACAATTGCTCTCATAAATTGGGGTATAAAAAATACTTTAAACTAATATATAGGTATTTGCCAAATAATATGTTCACTAAACTAACCTGAAAGAGAATTTCATATAAAAAGATGATATATGTCTATAAAAAGGCTAATGTGATAGTAATGCAAGTGATTTTTAGATTTGATATCACTAAATTATATATATAGAGAATGTTAAATTTTGATGCTTACCACATGTTATCCTAATCAATGGTAACAAATTGGTAGTATTGTGTATAACATAAACTGTATAAAAAAATATTTAAATAATCAAGAGAAGATTCATCACCCAAAATAAATTATGAAAAATATTTCATGTATTCTCATATAGCATTGATCGTGAATCCTTGGACATCAAAGTGGAACGAGTTTTGAAAGAGTTTAAGATCTTATTTGAGAAATTAATGAATTTAATGTTGAGAATTAACATAATTTAACAAACTTACTCTATGTTATATTATCTAAATTGAAACATTTAAGATGAAGGGATAATAATTTCATGAGAAACTGATTTTTTTTTATGTGAGGACCCTCTATCCCCGAAAAGAGTATTTTGTGTAACTAGGTGAACGAGTAAAACTCCGGTTGTCCCAGATTCTTACAAGGAGTGCACGCCCTAACTCGAACTCAAGACTTACTGTACAGATCGCAAGTCATTTACTATTACATCACGCTCAATAGAGACAAAATTGATCACTAAAAGGTTAAATCAAACTACCAATATCTTTTCTAATTTTTTAGGGCTCATAATAACTTATTAGACATTGTACTTGATCTTAAAATATAAATCAATCAATTGCTGAATTGATAATAAATTAAATTGTTTAATTATTTAATCTTTTTTTTTTGGGATTATAATTTTTATTTGGACCAACTTATTAGAGAACCTAATGAGTCACACATTAAAATGAGATGCTTAGTCATACGTTACATATTAAATAAATTTTAGAAATTCAGGATCAGAATGTAATTAATAAAACTATTACAATTCTAGACCTAAAAAACTCAAGTAGCGACTTGATTCAATAAATTTCTAAAATTATCCTAAAATACTACATGTGATATTATATAAAGAGAAAATTGATACTTTCCTATTTATAGATAGTTTAAGTTTCCTTATAAATAGAATAGTATGTCTTTTATTTTCTATGAGAAGGTGAGATAATTATATTCCTTATGTGAATTATTGTTAGAGGTCAAACATTTAGACAACTTGTAATTTGTGACAAATCAGTCTTGAAAAAAAAATCAAGCTCAAAAGACACATCTAATATTTTGGTAATCTTCACATCGACCTCAAAAAATTCCAGATTTTTCTAACAAAATCTTTAGGACTCCTGATATTTTTTAAATTTATTGTTTTATTGCATGTACATGTTGTAAGAAACCCGACCGTGGTATCAAAATCTCTGGTGCTTCTTCTACAATCCACCACAAGCACTCGAGGCTCCATTTGCAATCTACCACTAGAGGCGTTGCAGAACGAGGACAACCCTAATGTCACAACAAATATAGCAAAGGTTGTTGTTGTTAAGGTGGTCGTCTGTGCGGGAATCTTTTGATTGTGCGCCTAATTGTATAAAATATTGATTTTATATTTAAAAATGAACATGGTAAATTAAATTAGTTGTAAAATTAATTTTTCTACTTAGATTAGGATTGAATTAAAATGTTTAATTTCAAATCTTTTGAGTTTTTTAATATCCTAATATGATTAGAATTTAGTTGAAATGTTTAATGAAATATTATTTAGAATAATGGTTTGTCAAAATTAATGAGATTTCAAGCTAAAATATTTTTATTTCATTGATCCTAAAATAGTTTAGGATTTTTCAATAACAGTTTTAATAAGATCAATGTTTTTATGAATTTTTGAAAAATGTTGTTATTAACTTTATTAAGCTTGGAATATTATCAAATATTATTTAGTATTTTTAAGTGTTAAAAAAATTGTTTTAAAAGTTTCATATAACACTAATTATTATAATTCAAGCATGCATTGTTTTTATTATGCATATTAATATGTTCTTATACATGATGGATGACTATAGACTTTAAAGAACAATTTGATTGTATTTTTATGGTTGTGTGATTGTGAAATTAAATAGGGCTTTCATGTTTTTCTTTTCTTTATTTTTCTTCTAGGTTTGTAAAATAATTTTCTCATCTAATTCTCCTCTAATATAACTTGAGATTTCTTTTGCAATCATGAAAGTATAATTTAATTTATAAACGTAGAAATCTAGATAAAAAAAATCATTTTGTAAATTAAAAGAAAGAAAGAATGGAGGTGACACAAAGGACTTATGAAGCATTTGCAGTAGCTATCTAGGTTTTGACTACCTAGTTCTCTTTGATGGCTCGAGAGAATTATTTTAGATATGTCTTTGATCACTCAATTAAAATGGCATGTTAGGGGTGCATGTTAATATATAATTCTTATATATGATATATCAATTATGCTATGAAATGAGGCATGGATAAAATTAATAACAAATTCCGCATGATTAATTGTCTTCTAATTTTATGTGCATGAAACCATAGTTCTATTATGGATAAATTGTTAAGATACTCAAGGTTATCATTAATTAAATAAGTACAATGTAATAAAACTAGGTCCTACTTAACTAACATATATTATTTGGATGAGTTACTTATAATCATACAAGATTAGAGACAATGTTTATGATGTGTTTATACAAAGAGTTATTACCTAATTAATCTAAGACTCATATAAAGATGTAATTGATAAGTTATGTTGTCTATCTAATTTAAAATATCTTAGTTTATTAAGTTATTGAAGGTCATATAAATTAAATACGATCTTATCCCACTAGTAGATCTTAGTTAGATTTTCTAAATCAATAGTAAGGCTAATTAATTACAAGAAAATAATAGGAGACCATGTTAAGATTAAAGACTTTATTTGAATTTGATTTTACATATATATGCAAGAAATTAATACTCATTATCTTTCCAAGAATAGTTTGATATACTAAAATGAGTAGGTACATATCATGAAACAACCAAATTCATACTAACTACTAACTGGACCAAACTTATTGGACTGATACTGTAATGTCATAATTGTTCTTAAAGAAAAAAAAGAGATTATACTTCTTGAAAATCTAATTTATTTTTCCTTGATAAGGATCATAATAAAGAATTTACGAATGCATATCAATGTCATATTGATGATGATGAGTAGGTTTCATATTTGATATTAGCTAGCATGACACTTGAGTCCTAAAAGTAGCATGGGAATATAGATGCCTATACTATGTTTATACATGCAAATTATTTTTTTGATGTATCTAGTAGTATTGAGAGGTATGAAACCTTTAAAGAATTATTCCACTACAAGATGACAAATGGTTCCTAAATGAAAAACTATATTTTGAAAATAATTGACTATAATGAGAAATTACATCAATTGGATTTTCTCATGGCGTGAGTTAAGAGTTAATTTGATCTTGTAGTCATCACCCTAAAACTTTTCAGAATTCATTGTGAACTATCACATGAATAAATTGAATAATATATTGTTAAAATTGTTTAATAGGCTTAAATTTGTTGAAAGGGTCTTTAAGAAGAAAAATGGTTTTGTTCTCCTAGTTTACCCTTCTAGATTGTCTAAGAAAAAGAACAAGAATAATAAGAGTTTTGCCTTAAAACAAAACAAGTCTACTAAGGGCATAAAAAATGATAAGGGTTCTTATCATCATTATGGAAAAGATGGCAATTAGAAAACATATTACAAGGAATATCTTACAACCGCAAGAGAAAATAAATTATTAATATTTCTACTTTAGGTATGTTTATGAGTGAAAAGTATCTTTCTGTTTCATATTGTAGCTCTTGGGTATTGGATATCAGATATGGTTTCACATTTGCAAATAATATATAGGAGGTTAAGAAAAGTTAAGATTATATAAATGCAAAATAGACCTATACAAAATGCAATGTTATATTAGTTGTAGGAAGTTATTATTTTACTTTATCAAATGAGCTATTACTAAAACTTGATAATTGTTATTTTGTTTCAGTAGATTCTAGAAACATTTTATTCATTTCTTACCCAACTTTAAATAGATTTAAATTTATTATTAAGGGCAAATATTATTCTTTTTTATAATAATTATATTTTTTTTTATAGATCTGGTGATCATGCAAATGGTTTGTATATAATTGATTTTAAAATACCAATGTTGAATATAAATTATAATAAGTGTAAATCAGATAATAAATATCATTTATATTAATAGTATTGTAGACTAGGTCTATTTATAAATAAAGAATCACTTTTAATTTTTAATTGTATGAAACTTATAGAGCTTGTTTATTAGGTAAGATGAACAAAACGTTGTTTATTGGAAAGAGTGAAAGGCCTAAAGAATTATTGTCTAATAAATACAGATGTATATGGACTAATATCGATTCATGTCATAGATGAATATACTTATTTCATTATATTAACTAACGACCAATATAGATATAATTAAGTGTAATTAATGAAAGTCATGTCTAATCATTTGAAAGGTTCAAAGAGTTAAGAAATAAATTTGATAAATAAACTAGAAAGGTTATCAAAATACTTTGATTATTTGAAGGTGATGATTACTTAAGCTAAATATTGCAGGATTATCTAAAAGATAATAGGATTCTCTCACAATCGAAACCTATTAGAAAACCACAAATTAACAAGTTTTTGAAAAGGAGAAATTATGCCTATTAGATATGGTACGATCCATGATGAGCTATGCAAACCTTCCTATTTTTTTATAAGGCTATGCTCTGCAACCCGATGATTACCTTTAAAATAAAGTTATATCAAAATTTTGTTGATAAGACTCTAATGAGATATGGAATGGTAAGAGACCAAGCCTATCATATTTAAAGATTCAGAAATGTAAAACTTATATGAAGTGTGTAGTATCTTAGGTTAGATAATTATTAATTTGTAGGATATCCTAAAGAGTCTATTAATATTTTTTCTAGCATCATGTTAAACAAAAGTTATTTTTTTTAATATATGCTACATTTCTAGAGAAATAATTCATTCTTGAAATGAGTTGTGAGAGGAAAATAAAACTTAACGAAGTTCAAAAATCACAAATAAACATCCAATTGGATCAAATTCCTAAAGTTATAACATTTGATGTTTTGAAACAAAAGAAATCCATAGGTGTGGTAGGAAATATCATGCATGATTGAAAATGTGCTCATTTTTTTATAATATCAATGAAGACTAAAATGTGCTCATTTTTTTATAATATCAATGAAGACTAAATTCATTAAAGCACTCCTAAATCTAGGCATTATTTTGAGTAAAAAAGAATGCAATATTGAGAACAATAGGAATTCTTTAGGTAGAGTAATATATAAGTACTACTTTATTGGTTTATACGTAATCCAAGACATCACATTTACTATTTAGCCAACTAAATTTGAAGATATTTCACTATAGAAGATTCAAAGCTAAAAGCTACCTATTTTGATATAATAATCTATTAAATAAATACCTCTAAAAACATTTAATTTGTTAAAGCATGGTTAATGGGCATATTTGAGGACAAATTAAAAAATGAGGTCCGCTCACTTTAGTATGTATGCTAGGATTGTTTTTCAATCTCTTATGCGTTTTTTAAATATATGCTTAGTAGGCCTGCTAAAACTTTATATATATTATAGTCTTTCATAGCATGTTTACAAGTTTATTCATGTATAGTACATGCATATAGTTACAAAACGTATGAACTCTATATTTTTCTTAAAATATTTTTTTATTTAGCATGTTTTTTTTTGTTAAACTAAACAATCTTATATAATTTATGGAATACGTTACCCATCTTATATCTTGCATCCTCTCCTCATTTCTCTTTGCAACGAGACCATTTCTTTGGTAAGGAGAGGTTATTCCTTCGCAGACATTCTTAACAAATTGAGGTGAGTTTTAGGATCTCAACAGGTTCACATTCGAGTGCTAGTTCATGATCATGTATCTACAGTTTATTTTATCTCATTACTAATAAAATATAATATAATTAATAAAAAAGACCTTGAAGCGTATCTCTTTTACTGTATGTGTTGCCTAGCAATAAGACAATAAATCTTTTCTATAAACATCGATTTGATTTGAGAGTTTTATTGTTCTAAGAGTTCATCATATGTTCCCATATTAGAATTATTAACCCTAAAAAAAGTAACGAAGTTAAGAATCTTCAGGCACCTTGATTTAATAGTGGCACTTGAAATGATTTGATTATTGTTGTTGTTTTCACTTTTTTAACATATAGTTGCAATATTATATGTTAAAGAGACATATATTATAATCAAAACCCGTCAATTCATGAATCATAGTGGGCATTCTTTATTTGGAATGATATGAATGATAATCATCAAGTTGGCTAAGCAGAGATATGAGCAATGACCAATTAGAGCACATGGTTAGACGCCTGATTAAAAGAAAACTGATAATCATTTTACTTTATTAAATGTTATCTCCTTCGATATTCTAAGAAAACAAACAAACCATCGATCTCTTTGTAAGGTTCTTTTTTTATCCAACTTGTATAATCATAAGATTATTACGTAGAATGATATGCTCGGCTTCAAGAATCTTTCCAACTCCCACTCGAATAAATTATTGTTTGAGGTTTGAAATTAAAAGAAATGAAAGTTGTAAGTGACTTGGTGGGTTAGTCTTGAGTGGGCCAATTTTATGGTTCACTAATTGTATGGTGAAATTAATAATAAAATAGAAGATACTTGTGGAAGAAAAGAATTATTAAGTTATTGATTTGACATGTAATATAAAGCCAATGGTATTTATTAGAGGTTGTTTCCGGTTGCAGTGCAACTCATGTTTCATGAATTTTTGATGTTTTTTATTTATTTTATTTTATTTTTGATGTGCTAATGCTAAAAAAAATATTTTTTTTAAGAAACCTAAAAAAAGTGTGATTTAATTTTAGAAGCACCAACAGAAGGTCTAATTGAAAAAGAAGATAATTATTGGAGAATTTGGGTGTTAAATAAAAGAAATCAAAGTTTTTGGGGACCAAAAATGAACTTTAGAAAGACAATTTTGTCAAATTAGGAACTTAATTGCATAAAATTCAAAGTCTAATAAGCAAATAAGGACTTAATTGAACAAATCTAAAACTAATGACCAATTTGTAAAAGGCGTGTGACTTCAAGGACTAAAATTAAAGGAATTAAGGATTCAATTGAAGAAAATCAAAAAGTTTACTGATCAATTAGGGATTTAATTGGTCAAACTAAAAACCAAGGACTGAAATGGATAAGACGCTCAAACCTAAGGCTTGAATTTGATTTCAGTAAGGGGGAAATTGCAAGCACTTGAAAGTTTAAGAGTGATTATGGATAGAATTAAACATTGAAAAAAGTAAGGATGAAATTGAAGTTGGACAAAATCCAAATTAGAAAAACTCAATTTTCAGGGATTAGTTAAAACATGTTATTTTAAGAATATTGAACAACTTCTTATAAGATTTTGGTTGATGAGGAAAGCATCTTCAAATGGTTAAATATGACATTTCCAATCACTTTAGAGGTTGATACCACCACCATTCAACTCAATATCATCTCTTTTACAATCCTATTACCTTGAAATCAAATGATTATATTTTATATTTATCATTATTCATCTTCATATCTTGTTCCTGGTCAACTTTCACTACTTATTCACAAAATATTGATGAGGTAGACATCTCTAGTCAATTTAATAAGGATCGACAAACCTCCAATTCAAGTAAGAAAGAATCAAATAAAAAGGTGTGCACCCTCTCTATGAAGAACTAGTGGTCTCACATAATGATGACACTAGAGTTGCTTCCATAAGGCCACAAAAGTGATCAACCTAGTCAAGTTTGACTATGACACCCACCTGCATTCACAACAAAACACAACAAAGCCAAATGTTGCTAGAACAATTCACAAGTTATCCTTCATATATAAAACCCTTAAAATATTTAGATGAAGAATTCCTTTTATTTGGATCAAGAAACTACAACACCAATTATGTGCCTTTATAAAGTCCTTTCTAATCACAAAATAAGCTACCAATGCTAATAAGTGGTGTTCTCATACAATGCAAGAAATGTTTTCATAAGAGTTGTGGCTTCATGTACATTCTACATGTTATTATTCATGATATTAAAATGCATGCTTCATGTACATAGTATTTTGCCTATGTTTTATTATTAAATATCTTGATATTTTTTTGTTATATATTGTGAACGTATTTTGGATGAAAGATTCAAAAAGATGGAAATTGATAAATCTGACCTTCAATTGTTATTTTGTGCAAAGCATGAGATATAGAGGTTGAGATGAAGTGATTCCACTAACTTTAGATAGGTAACATCCATACCTTTCTGGGAATCTATGGAAAGAAAAATAGATAAAGAAAGAGAATTGAAATTGCTCTTTAAAGTCAATTTTCATTTTGTTAGTGTTGACCTTCAGCCATTACAACTTAAATATGAAGGATAATATTACTCGGGTGGTTATGAAATCTTTTTTTAGTTTAAAACTTTTCTTTGAAGCAAAAGACATTTTTGCATAGTGTAAGTAAAAAGTAATTGCAGATTATATGGGTTCATTTTTTACTAGCAAAGCTTTAATTTGTTTATTTCCCCCCTTCATGGGTGATAATTTAAACTACCAGAAAATCGGCAATTTCTCACGAAAATACTGACAAAATTTTTCTATCAGTATTTTGTTGTGAGCATTACCTACAAAAATATTTTATCATTGTTTAAGCCAGTCTTTACCAATAGGAAATTTCTATAAGTAAATATCAACGAAAAACAGTGGGAATTATTCTGCTGATAATTGTGGGTAGTAAACAGCGATGAATTTTCAGACAAAAATACTATGGTATTTAAAAATATTAGTACTATTAAATAAATTTTAATGAAAAAATTATAAAAATATTAAAGAAATGTTGGTGATACCTTGTCTTTACTAAGTCTCGATCTTGAACGAAAGTAAGTACTACAGCGGGTATTTCATCAATGGACATGTGTTTTATACTGAAGAAAATGGACAGGGTAAAAGGACATATAAAAATGGATTTTTTTGCTAAGGGATCCACTTCCAATGAGATTGAAGTTGACTATTATACAAAGTTAGAAGAGGTTATTGAGTTGTAATATCATTCCGAGCAAATTAGAGTATTTTTATTCAAATGTTATTGGTATGAAACCATTGAGATGGAAGTGAGAGTAGATCCCCATCATTGTTTAGTAAAACTTAATTTAAAGGCTAGATTCCACCTCATCAATGATGTCTTTGTTTTTGCCACGCAATGTTAACAAGTTTATTACATATACAACCCTTCATTTAAAAAGAATTGTTCAAGAATTGAGTGGTTATCCATAGTGAAAACCAAACCCAGAGATCATGTAAAGGTTATTCAGGACAACGATGATGAATTCACATAGGGAGATGATATCTATCAACTTGTCGAGTTAGTTGATCCATACTAAGTCCTCCGTCTAACGAGTTGGAAGAAAATTCATTTTTTTTGCATTGCCAAGAATATTTTATTGATGTTGACACTAAGGAGTTGAATGATGTATTAATCTCAAGTGGATATACACAATTCAACAATGATAATAACAATGAAATCAACATCGAAGATTGTGATGAGGATGAGGACGAATCAATAGATGTGGAAGAATACAATTCAGATTTATTATTTTCAATGTATTGTGATAAGGATGAGGATGAATGAAAGAAAAATATGGGGATGATCCTCTAACCCATCTAGATTTCAATTTGAATGCATTGTTGGAGGTAGGATCGTCTAGTTGACCCGATAGACATCGGCTATACGGACTCTTTAACACTACAACTGACAATTTATGAATGACTCATAGTGTTTCAATACCTTCAAATTGATTTCGTTCACACAAACTTTGAAGTTCCAAATGGCTTTAATTGAGAAAGTGCGTGATGAGATAGTCGAACTTCATGTTGAGACAGCTAGACTATGTAGAATGGTCATGTAAATTCAATCACAATGGGGTGATCCTTGTGCTCCTCTTTCTACATCATGCGATCCTGAATTGTGTTTTAATTTTGAATGTTTGAAATTTAATAATTTGTAACAAATATTTTATTTTGAATTTAATTTGATTTTATATTTATTTTCATGTTATAAAAATTTATAAAATTAATTTTTCAATTTATTTAAAAAAAACATTAAAACATTAGTGAGAAAATTACACACGGAAATCTTCGTCGGTATTTTCTAGAGTTTGATAGTAATTACTAAAATTATCATTATCATTGATGGAATATACCAATGGAATCAATGATGGAACATACCGACAGAATTGTCAACGGAAAAGATCATTAGAACATTTCATTGGTGATTCCGTCGGTATATATAATTCCAAATGAATTACCGATGAAAGGTTTCCTTCTATGTGGTCATCGGGGGAAAAAATACCAATATGAAATTATATTTATGTCGGTAAAACTGTATTTTCTGGTAGTGTTAAGAGCTACTTATTTAGATGTTAATCTAGTGTTTTAAGCTTATACAAAATACATTTAGGTATGTAATAAAGATATAATTATGTTCTATAAATGAAATTTACCATCTCTCAAAATCATATTGAAGACATTCTAAAAAAAACATTAGTTTGAGGGGGCATATTGTGATGGTTAATAGTTGTGTATTTGTAGGGCTTAATTGTAAATTGTATTGTATACTGCATACATGGCATAACTATATTAGTAAATCATATTAGTCTTAACAGAAAACTTCTAGCTTGGTTATATTAGTACTATGGTGTTGACAGAACTTTTAGTTAGAGTTTCAATCCAATGTCATTACAACCTTTTGAAACTTGAACTAAATAAACACACAACAAAGTTGAAGCATTGTTTTGTCTTTTGGCTTAATAAACTTATTATTTAAATTTAAATTCTTGGCATATATTGAAAAATAATATAAAACGATTTGTTAGATTTTATTTAATAATATCTGGACATCAGTATTATATAGATATATTTATAGTTTTAAAAACATTCTATTTAAGAAAGAATATATAAATAATATAAAATAATGCATTAATGGGGCCTTCGATTGCTTTGAAAGAGCCCTCAAATTAAAAGGTTTCACATCTAGGATGGGGTCTTGTAGATTTGGTTTCTCGTACAAACAGATCTCTTCTCTTGGCATAAAAAAACACAAGATTTTACAAATTTTGGGGAGTGTACAGCCAGATTTTGGGGTGAGGTAAGGGGTGATGCCAAGAAAGATTCACCATGGAAAGTTTTTTCTTGAGCTTTCTGATCAATTATTTGGAGGAGAAAGTGAAGGCATTGTCTTCGGCGAAATGAACAAGACCCCAACAGCCAATGGTGGGCTTTCTCAAGCTGTCAATGATGAGATATGAACAAAAAAAAAATTGTTTGCACATACCAGGAAATTGCTAGATTGAAAATAGTGTTCCACTTTTTCGTCGAGGTCTCATATGGGGCATAGGCAAGTTGATGAAATTATATTTTATTTTGTTAAAGAATTTTCTATTATTTTTTATGAGTGAATTCAATAAAGGGTAAAAAGACCTTTGGAGCATGAATATGAATATAGGGATACAATACATGATGGATATGTTGATTTTTCTTACTATGTAATATATTTTAAATTATATCTATTTTGAAACCAATACAAATCAACACTAAAATACCTATAGTATAAGTTCATGTTTTGTCTCATATATGGTGTTTCAGATTTAATTTATGAGTTTAAAAAGTTAACACGAGTTTATAAATTTTTTAAATGGTCTTTATAAAAAAAAAATTATTCTATCAGGCTATTTAGATCTCATAATCTAGGTAACATGTTTGGCAGAATATCTCACGTTGTCTCAACTCTGATTACCAGAGTTATATAGTTAGTCATGCTTAATTGGGTTGACTAGGGACAATTATTTTAGGTTCATCTTTTACCACATTTTATTTTCTTGTATTTAATGGGTTATAAATTAAGTTACATCATTTGTCACCTTTTGAAAAAATATTTTCCCTCCAAGTTATAGTGGTTATTTTTTAAAAAAAAATCAACTTATTCAAATCTATGAACTAATTCGTGGATTTGTTTCCTTTTTTTAATACATGTTTACAACATTTTAATATCATGATTTATGGGGAAAAAATAGTTTAGCCACACAATGAAGCATAGGAGACATGATTAGTTGAGGTCCATTTTTAAAATAAATAAAAACAAATTTAAAATCAAATTGTATCACAGTGGTATTTCTCATGTGTATCTCCATGTATCCTACCAAGATCACCATACATCATATTATATCCATGGCATATTCGAAAATTTATATTTGAAGTTTTCCAATATTTTTTTATACATGTCCTATAGATATTTACTAGTTTATTGTATGCCTACATTGTGTGTCAGATACAAAAACATAATTTTTTTATAAAAAATATCAAGATTATAAGGAATTATTTGACATTATTATTAAACTTAATCTAGTAGGTAAACCTTGAATTCTCCTGACTTGACTCCTTGTATAGCCTAGATTTCAATTCATTTAGTGTGTGAGTTGTCCCGATAAGACCTAGTTGACGTGACAAGTTAAGAGAAAACTCAGCACCACCAGTGAAAAAACATTATTTAACTTTTTTCAAGATGATATTTTTTTTTATAATTAAGAATAAAACATATTAAATTAACCTAGGTTTGACAACTCAAAATTGAGTATCAAATAAAAACGAGAATGTTTGTTTAATTAAAATCAATTAAATAAAGAAAAAAAGTTGAATAAAGATTCAATCAAAAGAAAAAATAAAATAAAAGGGAGAATTAAATCAATAAAATTAGTTAATATAGACACACGTATACGGAAACATTTTTAAAATGAAAATAGTATGTGGTCGGGACTTTATTTGGTCGTGGGACAGAAACAAATAGTATAATGGTCTAACTTTAAGCAAATCCTACAGTTATTTTCCTGTTCATACAGAACTTCTGAGTGCTGGTTATGGCAAAGGAAAACTAGGGGTTACGACACCATCCTTGTCTGAGGTACAAGTATGAAATAGCTATAATGGCATCAAATCCCATTTATGATTATATAAAAAGAATTACCGTCTGGCTTGTTCTTTTTTGCTCTTCCCAATTATTAAATTCTTTTTTTTTCTACTCATCCAATAAATTACCCTGGCCTTTCTGCACCCTCAAATTCAAAAGTTGAGGTCCAGAGGTGGGGGACAATAGGGAGCTAGAATGAAAAGGTGGGGCGGTGATGAATAAAAAAGTATTTTTTTTTATACCAATGTTTGTTTTCCATGGAAATGAAATGGTTCCACTATTGATTTTCATGATAATGCATGCACAAGGGGGAAAAGGAAATAATTAACACTTAAACTTACAAAATATTTTTAAAATAAAGTGCTAAACAATATATTATAGAAACGTTCCTGAAATAGAAAATGTTTCAAGTCATAATCGGAGAACCTTATCTCAAGAAAAAATGTCGAGAAAAGGCAACAATCATCAACCGCTATGTCGACAGTTATAACATCCTTATACGTATAATGCTCGTAAGGGGTGTATATTATTGATTATGTACAATATTTTTCAGAACTTAAAAAACGCCATAGTTTTGTCTTTCACCCATTTTGGACACTTCTTTTAAATTATTTCTTGATCTCGTGCATAGGGAATATTTTAAAGTTTGAGCTAAACTTCTTATTCAAATGAGAAATCATTAATCAGAACAGAGTTAAATTATTTTACTCAATTTCGTCACTTCGCTTTCAATTATTATATGGGTGTGGTGAATCTTATGATACGTTCTAAGATTCATGCATCTAGCCATCCTTCTTTAAAACACTATAAGTGACATTGTTATAAAAAAATGTTTAATCTAGTTAAATTCTAAATTGTCATATTATCATATGAATTGGATATCCGACAATAATTTCTATTACTACTATTTTTTTTATTGTTTTTATATGTTGGATTTGGTCCGTCCATAGAAATCAGGTTTGGTTTAAGAATTTAGAAGGGTTGTGTAGATTTCTAAGAAAAGTAACTATTTCCTCTAGATTTTATATATAGGGGCATTACCTATGGATTATAATTATTTTCTTTTTCTCTTCTTTCACATTTGATTTTCTGAATTAAGCTGATAAAATTTAAAAGGATGTTTATACCGTGGAATATCTTTTTTATTCTAGCAATCAAAATAGCTTGAAGTAATTGATTTTGGGATAAGAAGGTGAATTTCAAATTACATGTAAATTTTCTTATAGCAACCACCGAATCGACCCGTTTTATAAATAAGCAATTACTCGTGTATATGTGTGTGTGTGTATATTAACAAAAAATAATAATAATAATAATAATAATAATAATATATCTAAATTGACAGCAAGAGGTGGAGTCTTGTCCATTGCTCCACCACATATTTCCGTACACGTGACAGGAGAATCACTCGTAACCTGGCCGGGTAATCAGACGCGTAAACTATTTCGTCAAGAATGAATGCGTCTTTCTGAATTGCCTTGCTTGGAAGTAAAATCACTGTTCTTTTTCCAGCAGCCAGCCGATGTGGGGTCATCGGACAGCTACTTGATTAGATCATCATATCGGATGTGATTCTGATCATCCGGTTAGTAAAATCACCGAGTTTGACCGGCCTCGACCAGCTTCCTCAAAATTATTTGAGATTTCCAGAAACAATCATTGAAAGACGCCAGCATTTGCAGCACTGTAAAACCTTCACATTTTGCTTCAATTTTCTCGAGCTTCACTCTGCTAGCTGTGTCGTTTTAGCGATCAGACGGTGTGAAAAGAGCTGCGTTTTGGAGAAAGATGCTTTCCCTGTGAAAGAAAAGCCATGAAAATGTTCTTCGAAAAGCCATGAAAAGAGACCATTCTTTCTAATTATTGCGAGTGACCACTGTTACTGACAAATTTGGCTTCCATGCAAGAGATGGTCTCTCCTTGTAGCAGTGGGATTGGGTGTGGGTCTGAGCTGGCCACTTGCACGCTACGTGGGGATCGTGATGATCTCTCCCCACACAAGAAGATTGTAATGCAAGAGGTCAACCATGAAATCAAAATATGGACCCCTCGGATATATATTATTTTATATTTTTATAAAAAATATATATATTTTTAAACTTAAAATCTGATTTGTAGATTGGAAATTCTTTATATTAACTCAAAATTAAAAAAGCTACTGAGCAGATCATGAATTCTCTACCCGCTAACCTTCGGAAGAATTTCATCTTTCTATCATGCCACATAAAAAAGAAAAAGAAAAAAGCTTGCATGCTTTCGTACACGAGAACAATCAAAAGAAGAGTTGAAGGGAAGTCACGTTTTTGTCTCGACTCAATCAACCAGACAGAGTCGTACTCAGGATAAAGAAAAAAATCTTGCTGTAACTCAGTAATTTTTCAGCAAAACAATAGATAGGAAGAGCTATTCATTGTTTTTTCAATTTCGAGATGCAAGAGATGTTCAGTGATTTGTCTCATGCCACAAAAAGGGAAAGAAACAATATCAAGCACACCAGGAGCAGTATTTTTTGTAGTTATGAACAGGAAAAATTTTAATAAAATAATATAGTATAAAAAATATTATTAAAAAATAATACAATTTAAAAAGTTATAGATTCAGAGATATTATTTATTAATTTTGAAATTATAAAATTACACAATAAATAAAAATATGAGAGAAAAAACAGTGAAAAAAACACATCTAAATTTCAATGATTATACCACTACTATGGTTAAAAATATCTCGACGAGATAAATTTAATGACAATAAAGAATATTACTAGTAATAAATAAAATAGGTCACATGATCGTTCAAAGATGTCGAGACTTATTTGTCTTTGAATAACTTGTGTGACTTACTTTAATCATCGTTAATTATTTTTTTAATATTATTGAATTTATCTTATTAATGAAATTTTGATGAAAAAAATCTAAAAATAATATGGAATATCACTAAAACGAGCGGCTACATCTTGGACAACTCTTGCAATTTATTTTGTTCAGCAGTGATGACCTTTCGTAGTATTTTAAACAATAAAAATGGTGAGCAAGTGGGGTATTGATCTAATGGTTAAAATGACTTGTTTTTTTTTCTGCATCAGGGTTCAAGTCCTACCATGCAAGCTTTGTCACCGTCATGGTGACTTACATATTTATTGGATTTGCAGGATGTTCAATGAGTCCGAAAATTAGTTATAGTACGCATAAATTGGCCCGACACCCAGCTATAAAAAAAAAAAACAATAATAGTGGTGTTATCATTGTAGTTTCGATCTCTAAAATCTATTTCTTTCCTTGTCTTCTTCTCCTTCTCTCATTGTAAATCATATTAATTTACTTATAATTTAAAAGAACCACAAAGAAAACTTTAGACTTGAGAATCTCATGTGCTATTTTGTGAGAAAATTAAATTGTACAACGTGTCACTTTATTAAATTTGTTTTATTGTGCTTAAAAAACCCCACGAAAGGATCGAGAAATGATAGCCACCAGCCTATATTCTCACTTGCTGAAAAGGATCAAAACCCGTACACACAAGCTACAGTCTTTAATGTGTTTTCATCAACTAGAGGCAAAGGAATTTATCACACATCTCCCCTCTTTCCCAGAACTGTACAGTTAGGTCCATTCAAAGAGGTCATAATTACATAGCCACAGCAGCCGAGAACACAGACACCAGAAACAAGAAAAAAGACAACTTCTTCAAACGAAAATAATTTGCTTCACTGTATTCTCATACTGTATTATTGAGCTGATCGCTAGAATTTATATAGCCGTTAAATTAAGGATGGATAATAGTTATTATTTAATTGTTAATAGGAGGATTATTGATTGATTTATGTCCACGCAGGTAATTCGAACGTTAATAAAAACAAAAAAAAACAAGAAGGGCTAGAAACCCTGATCAGATATAGAAAAAACATGAGAAAATAAGAAAGAACTACCACATTCAGATACATACACAAACTCACATTCATTAGTAGAAATGAAAAAGATAGCACTAGTAATTCCATAAAACAGTACTCTCATTCGGGAATGTAAAATCATCACAGGCACCGCCGCCGCCTCCGCCTCCGTAACAGTGATTTTCCATGCTTTGCATCCATGGCGGAGGATACATCCACCCATCAATAGAGTCAACGTAAACAAAATCATTTTTCAGCTCGTCGTAACTCGTTTCAAGACTTGGCAACTCAACGATCTCGCACAGCTCTTCCTCCTGAGACGACAAGTCCATCAAAGAAACAAGAGATGTCAAAGAAGAAGTCGAAGGGGACGATGGAGATGTTGTGGTTGTTTCAGATTTTTGGTCAAACTTGTCCATCTGAGCAGCTTTAGCGGCGGCAGCTTGAATATCACGAGGAGCAAGTGAGGCTGGTCGGGGTAAGGAATTGCTGAGTTCGGGGAAATTAAGAATTGCTGAGTTTCCCTTGATGCTTAAAGCAGCGACATCATGCGCACGCGCTGCCATTTCTGGTGTAGGAAAAGTACCTAACCAAATGCGAGATTTTTTGCGCGGCTCACGAATTTCTGACACCCATTTGCCCCAGTTCCTCATGCGAACTCCACGATAAACTGGATGCTTGTTCGTGTCTCTTGTCCTTTTTACTTTCTTAGACGGCGAGAAATCTTGGTCTTGTAGAGGTTTCTTCGATTGGGTAGAGCTGGATAAAGGTGAAGAGGGTGAGGCTGGTGACAATGAGTTTGTTGAGCTACTCTCCGTCTCTGAATTTTGCTGATGATGATCACTCATTTTTTTTCAGAAAAAAGAAAGTGGGGCGATCAGTCTTTTTATTTACTTTTATTTGAAGGGCAATTACGTGATGGATATATTTAAGCTATAATCATGTGGCGAGCAAAATAGAGAAGTAGTGGGAAATTAGTAGCAACGGTTACTGTTTTGAGACGAAAGAGATCACAAATTCCTGAAGATTGTTGTTTTTTGGAGCAAAAACAGAGACGGTGGTGGTGTTGTTATGGGCGGAGGGGAAGGACCGACGAGGGTGGATCAGTTGGAGGTAGGGAAGAACCAATGAGAAGCGACGGCTTTGCAAAAGAGCTTTGATGGAGAAGAGAGTGCTATCAAAATTATCAAGACAAGAGGGTTTTTGCACATTATTTCATGGAAAGCTAGCTAGCTACATATGCACAAGGGCTTGCTCTTTATTTACATTATTTCCCAATGACTTAAAAGGGTACTTGGCATCATGTTTTAAAAATGATGGTGAAAAAAATTGAAATTCTTTTCTTTTTATTTGGTATTTTACATTAAAATTTTTTGATATTTTTAGATCATTTTCATATACTGATATCAAAAATATTTTTTAAAAACAGCATCAACCACATTCCTGAACATAAAATAAAACACTTAAAAGCATTGAAGGAGAGAGAGGGATGGACCCAGAAAAGAAATGGGCAGCCTGCAAGAGCCTGTGGTACAATGGGGTCACTTTCAACGGCACCACGCAACCCGTTCGATCAATCCTTCATTTTAACCAGTTTCTCTATTCATTTTTCCCTTATCTTCTAGCTAGCTCTCCCTGGCTGCCATTACCAACCTCAAGAATATTTTGGTCACCATTTTGCCCCTCTCTGAATGATTTAATGTGTTCCCGTCACAGTTTCCCCATTAGATTGGCTGGTAGGGATATAATAATCGAATATTGGAGATACTATGAGGTAGCAATCCAGGCCTACACAGTGCCGCTTTGTGTCTATTCCCATTTAATATTGCTGAGGTCTCCAAATGATTGCTATGGATTATGGATTATGGATTATGGATTATGGATTATGGTTTAGGGTGTTTTTAAAAGTGATTTTTGATTAGAAATGTATTAAAATAATTTTTTTATTTTTAAAAAATTATTTTTGACACCAGCACACGAAAATAATCTAAAATCATTAAAAAAAATTAAATTGTTTTTGAAACACGGTGTAAGAAACCATTTAAACATCATGGTTTTGTTTGATATTTTGAGGTACGAAAAATTACAGAGGGTTTTCAATGCCCACCTGTCAAAGTTTTATGGGCCATTATTGGATAAGTTAGACAATTAGTAAAAGAGATAGTGAGTTAATAAAGTAACAAGAAGTTTTGGTTAAATAACATAATTTTTATGTTGTGGTTCAAAAATAGGATATATGATACAATGTGATGATTTAGCAATGTCATATTTAATTAAATATTATGTTTTTTAATAGAAATTATATTTGAAATTTTGTAATGCTTAAAAAAAGATACAAAGAAATCATAATAACTAAACTCAACAAATTATCTTCAAACTCAAAAAATTGTCACATTTTATAATCACAAATAGCCCTAGATTGCAAATAAGAAAACATATATGCATGCAAAATGAATCTAAAATACTTAAATAATACAAAATTAAAGTAATTTAAATCCTAAAATATATAAACATCACTCATCTATGTATTTATATAAATGTCATTTATTGGATTATCTAGGCTCAACAAAAATTTAATGGATCTATCTCATACATCTATTCAATGACTTTTGTCCTTTGTCATAACATCATAAAGAGTTAACATCTCTCTAAGGGTTTCAAGTCTAGTGCATCAAATATTAACCATCAGGATGCATATGAGCAACTTTTATTTTCTTTGTCAATATTACAAAGCACGTATATAGCTTCTCGACCCTCTCGTAGCATGAAGTCAACCTAATATTAATGAAATATTAATGTTAAGTTAAAATATCAATACATAAAACCTAATGTTTAACATATATTATCATATATAAAAAAATAGATTACTTATGATATTTTGATTTTTTGGGCATTTTACTTATATTGCATGTATCTAGGTGAAGGAACTTATTTAGGATCCACAATAACGACCCAACATGTGATACTCATATACCAAATTAAATACTCATTTTTAATTACAACATTTATCTATATAAATATCATGTTCCTCCATGTGTCACACTATGATACATAAGCTTCATAATGGCTTAATCAATCATAATTATCCATTTTAGCTCTAACATGTTATGGCGTGCAAAACATCACTCATATCGATGTTTATTAGAATATGTTTTTGTAATAAAAATGATGCATTACCGGATTGAGGCAATGTAGTTCGACCATCTCAATAAATATCAATGGGATCACTAGTATCTACTTGTTTATCTTAATAGTGCAAATAGCTAGAGTAACTGTCAATCTTTCGTGTGAGTAACGCGTCCACATGACCTATAAAATAGAAGTTTCTTGAATACTAAATAGATACAATTCGGTTAAGTCATTTTTTTATGTAACAAATGGCTCAAAAAAAATACTTGGATTGCATGTTGCCTATCTAGCTTACTCTAATAAAATGTCAGCACATGTGTTGGATTATTTTTACATACTATACGAGTACATCACCTACCATTACAAATATGTTAGTTTAATTATGTTTTCTAAAGTTACAATTATAAAATATAAATGCATGTAATTGCAAAACACCTTTGCAACATATGTATCATGGTGGAGTTATAATATAACCCTCATAGTCCGGATAGGCATAGGTGGCAATATAGTTATCTAGGGTCGGCCCATATGAAGATGGTCTTAGAACCATAACTATTATTAAATACAAATGAGTTGATTATTTATTGTTGACAAGAAACATTTTAAATGTAAATAGTTATTATCCATGTCTTTTATTCATATTTGAAGAAATAGAAAACATCTCCCAAATTGTTTGGCTATTTTTATACATATAAGACATAAATGCATGCACAAGTATGTCAAGACATCAAATCTGGAGTTATATACAAGGATAATGTTAAAATCATTTAGGAGCATCAAATAAATGAATAGACATTGGAATTTCCATCTAGATGAGTATGTTGTAGCTTGAGGTCTAAGGTAATTACTTTATTTTATCTTGTTTGGTAATGAGCAAAATGACATGTTATATATTGATTTATAGCTTTAAGTTGTGCAGTGTTCATCAACAAAATGTAAAGACATGTGATCATGGATATTGAATGTCTTTTATTTACCATATGTACATCTTTTATTATTCAATCTAATTACTCATCTGACTTGTTTTACAACGCTTGATTTAATAAGAGTATTGACTTGGAACACATATACTCATAGTTAGACAACATTATAGCATGATCTCTTAATGTATCCCTCCTCAATATCAGTTCAATTGAATTATTAGGGTCTAAAATTGCCTATATTGAATAAAACCATTATCTGTATGTATTTATTTGACCCAAGAACTATTACAATCGTTTGCACCAAAGTTGAAATAGTTATTACATGAGCACTTTTTAGAATATAATTAAATGATTCTAAAAGATTAATAGATATATTTCTTATAAGTTCACACCAAATTTATCTGATATTATACATATGCATGTTCTATCACTAGTAACGTATCGTTATAATCAAAGCAAAAATCACCTCCAATTAGAATAATTTTTCTTTATTAATTAAAAAACCCAAAGGGGAAAAAACCCATTATTTGCATTAAAAAATTGCAATCAATATTTTCTCATTATATCACCTATTTAAATGTGTGCCATCAACACTTATAAGTGGTCCACAATGCTTGAAACTTTCAATGCAAGGTCCAAATGACCAAAATAACTCTCATAAAAACCATTGTAATATCATCAAGATTTCCTTTATGTGTCGAATAAACAACCATTCTAATATTTAATTCTTTTTTTTTAATAACAACCTAGGTAATTTTCAAAAGCCTCATCATGTAAACCAAAACGATGATCAAACACCTTCTGTTTTTGAACTCATGCTTTGTCATATGATAACTAATAAAAACATGTCTTTTAACATCTTGGCTACAATCTTGATGCAAAAAACAGGGTTTAACTCCTAAAATCAGTTGTAAATTCTTAGTAAAATATATTTCCTCGGTTAGCTACCTAAACATTTCCATTTTGGTGTAGGATTTGGTTTCCAAAATTTTAATCCTCTCTCCACAAATCAAGAAACGTGATATTGGTTGTCAACACTTAATATCCTCATAAATAAGATGATTTTAATTTTTTTTTCAAGGAATCTTGAACTCACCTATAAACAAAAAAGTAACAAGTCCAAGCAAGAAGGAAGACAATAGTGAAAAAAGATACAAAGGCAAGAGGGAGACACAAGAAGATGAAGAATAAAATAAAGAGAGGCAAAATTCTAGACATCAAACAGTGGTGCAAAGGCAATTGCATTTTGGATTCCAATACATGCAGTTATTCTAGTACTAATAAGCTACTGAATTAGGTTCAAATCTTTAATGATATTGAATCATATTTTTCTTTATTACATCTTTGTATAAAGTTGAGTTGAATCATAAATCACTATTTTATTCTTGGAATATAAATGTATATGTGCATCTTGCATTTACCTTTGTCAGCCTGAATTGTCTTTGCATTAAAATGTTGAATTTTTAACAAAGAAATATTGAGATTAATAGGTGTGACTGTGGGAAGTTTATATATGCAAAAGAAAAGGTCTTTTCTTGGTGTGTGGATCGAGTACATAGTTAATAATAATGCTGAAAACTAATGTATATGATAAAAGAAAGGATTGTGTTTTCATAATTCAATCAAACCAAACACAAACTAATAGAAAGATAGAATGTTTATCTTACTTATAGAACTATAAAAAGATTTAGGGATCTAATGGTAAAGGCAGCAACAGTAGTGGTAGTGGCAGCAATGTTGGGTTTTTAATAGAAAAATATCTAGGAAAGCTTAGAGACTAAGATGAGTTCAATTTTTTGGTGTTTTAAAGAGGAAAACACAAGTGCTTGGTGGTTGTTTAGAGAACTATGATATAAGGGCATCGATTTATAGAGAGGGAAAGAGTCGCTTATGTGATCTTTGATCTAAAAGTGAGTTTAAATTTTACAACACGTTATAAAAATATATTGTTTTGCTAAATATTTTCAAAAGTGTTATTCTACCAAAAAAAAATTAATTTACTATGCTAATTTTTTATTAAAATAAAAGAAAGAAGAAGAAGAAGAAGAAGAACCAATATTTAACACTTTAAAGAGACCGTATAATTAAATTTTAAAATCTTTTTTATTGTATTACCTTCATATATATATATAAAAAAATTGATAGTAATTTCATAGACCTCTAACAGTAGCAACGAAAGAAAAAATACGAGTCACCAACTCATCTGGGTCCAGCTCTACTACCATGTTGTTATGTTAACCAGGCAGCCTAATCTTAATAAATGAACTTTACCCTACATGTTAAAAATGACTTCTCCTTGGAGAAAATTTAAGGGCCCTTCCTTCGATGTTGGGTCATTCAAATTTCAATTCGTTTGTCATCGTGAATCTTCATGGGGCATCATCATGATCGTTTCCTTAAGAGTTTCGTCTTCTTCTTCTAATTATCAAATGGAAATTTACATAAAATAATTGAATTTATGTGCATATATATACTAGGAATTGTTTTCAATATGCTCTTAGTTACATGTTTTTGCATGTATTATATTCTTGGTCTCACGTGAAATTGTAGGGCGAAAGAAGAATTATGCTCATTAAAAGATTTTTTTAGAATTTTTTAAAACTAAAAAATGTGTATTAATATTCTATAACTCGTACAAAATAGTTCATTGTTTATTTATTTCTTGCGAAAATTCTTGTATAATCCGTCGAAGTTGGGAAGCGAAGAGGATATCTATCAATAATGATGGAATGGCTATATATTTTTATTATTCGGTAATTAAAAAATAATTTCTTCATTAAAAATCTCATAATATCAATGATAAGCGTTGAGACATTGGAGTTAGAATTTAATCTCTCTCCCAGTCGAACTCATTAACTCACTGCCGAAGAAGTTGCTGGGGATTGAAAATTGGTGTCGTGACATGAAAATTCGATTGACAGGTGTATATATATATATATATATATATATATATATATATATATATATATACATCCAAAAAAACATGCATAAAATAACAACAAAAGAGGGATAAACGTATATTCATCAGTTCTAATATCTAATGATTAACATCTAATGATAAGAGTTGCTAACAAATCTAGGGTGAGTTCTTAAATAAAAGACAATTAATGCATGTTTATCTTAGAAAAATAAAATATAAAATTAATTGAGAGATTTTATTTCAGAACAAATATCACAATAAATAAACACGTGTTTTATTGATTCTAATCTTATATTTTCTTAAAAAATAAATTTTTGGTGACCTCGAACTCTCGGAGTTAACACATAGTAGTGTGAATCTCAATACTTCAAATGTTTTGATGAAAATATAGAAAATATAACATAGGGTAAAGAAAGGTTTTTTTTACCTTTAGAACCTGCTCGAACTAGCTAGAGCAGTGACGACACATGGTATGCACGTGTTGGCGCATGAATATAGTTATAGCATATGGATTCACACTATAGATAATGTTTATAAATATAATAGCACTTGTTGTTTATTTACAAATACATTCAAATAATATTTTTTTAAAATTATTTTTAATATGAATATATATAAATAATTTAAAATAATATTTTTAAACAACATATTAGGAGAAATAGGGCTAGAGTTATCTATCTAGAGTTTCTTTTTTTTTTTTTAATGGGTTTGGAATGTTGTTTTGTGGCCACTACTGGGTAGATATATGATGGTTAAGAGGGATGTTGTGCGGCGGTGGATGGTGGTTTTGTCAGCTTTCTGTGGAGGAAGGAGTGGTGGTCGAAGACAAATGACGATGATGGAAAAGACGAACAACAATAGGGATTTGAATAAAAATATTATTAATTTTATCAAAGCTATATATCAACCGGAGATTAAACTTTGTGCTGTTTCTCCAATCCTTTTCCGATCCAACCTTTGTTATTTTTTTTATGAATTAATAAATGGTCATTTCTGATTCTCCAGCGTACTTGCAGAAGAGGCTAGAGCAGTACATGTATAAGCTGTCAATGGATAATAATTTGGACCCATAAATAATTGTTTTTTAATGAAGAATTATTGACCCGTACAATGTAAACAGAGTGATATGACTGATGTGAAACCCTAAATTTCACAGCCGCATGTTTTTATTACCAAGTTTAAATTATAATAATGTTTATTTTTTTATATGTGCACATGGAATTAGAAGAAACCTAGGAGGTTAGGAGTTGGGCTCGTATATAATCACAACAACTTTCATGCCAATCAAATAACAAATACAATGGCTACGACAGATTTCATTAATCGCAGTCTATCGAGTGTTGTCTGTTTCGTTTTATTTTAGTTAAAATCGCCTAAATTTTTTTGTATCAATTAAAAAAATAAAATAAAATATATTGTTTTTATTTCAGTTTAAATTCCGGTCTGTTCTGGATTTTTCGATTAAATACCGGCCGAAATGTTCTAATTTTTTTTCTGTTTGTTCCATTTCGGCTCATTAGTTTTTTTTAAATAATTAATAATTTTACAATACCAATCATATCTATTAATCCGACCATTAGATTGAAATATAATTTTACGAGGAGTCTCTTGACATATTATATATATTATGTTAAAATTTCAAAGCTATCAGAGAATATAATGACCTTGCGAGATTGATAAAGATATTCTCATAATATTATACATGTTCATAATTTTATTCAGAAAAATCAATTTATTATGTCTTTTTTTAGATTAATTGTACAATTCTAAATAATTTTATTTTTGAATCTGAACTGATTTTTTTTTAATATATTTAATTATATATATAAACAATACTACCCCGAAACATCAAGGCAAAACACTTCAAAACTGAAATATTTCATTTTAATTGAAAAAACAAAGCGCTAACCGAAACAATATTGACAACATTGAGGCTATCAAGCAAAACAGGGTAATGTAGCAAAGGATTTGATATGTTCATCGCTAATTCTTGAGCTTTTCTTTTTAAATCATCAAATTAAAAAAGTAACATAGTCCGTTGAGTTGTGTGTGGTGCCTTCAATTTAAAAATAAATTAAAATATTGAGGTGGTAATTTTTTCAGCCTCTCAGCTCTCTATCATGGAAAATCAGTCAAACAATTCATAATTCAATACTCAATAATTCATAATTAAACACCCATGTAACATTTTAATTTAGTTTAAATTAAAATAGATTCATAAGTTTCATAATATTTTTCAACTACATCTTATCAACTCATCTACTAGCATAGAGTGTTCATTCCTCCAATTCGTCCACCTCCTAACATTCTATAAGCTTCTTACCATTTCAAAGAAAAAAACATTTACCATCATATAGGCTTACAATTGAATAAATGTAAAGTGAGCATACGACTTGGCAAAAATATAAAAGTCATTGTATTAACTTTGTCAAGTGGGTTGATACTAGAACTTGTAATTGTTATTATATTCTATCACTTTTTAGAAAAAAATTGTATCCATTTTTTTGAATGGATTTAAATTTATTATAAATAGCAAATATTGTTTCTTGTATAATAATTATGTTTATTATAAATCTAGTACTTATACAAATAGTTTATACATACTTAATATTGAAATGCCTAAATTCAATATAATTTTTATTTTTTTGGATTCGAGGAAACCCCACCTCCCAAAAAGCACACTTTGTGAGCCTAGGTGAGCGAGTAAAATCCTAGTTGTCTCAGACTCTTACAAGAGATGCACGTCATGACTCAAACTCAAGACCTGTTGTGCAGATCTCAAGCAAATTCAATATAATTACTAGGAAGAATATATTAGATGATCAATATATATATTATTTATGGTGTTGTGGACTAGGTTATATCATTGAAACAAGAACCACTAAGTTATATAAACAAAAAGAATATTTGATCTTTTTGATTTTAAATCATATAAAACTTGTAAATCTTGTTTATTTTTTAAGATAACTAAAACATTCTTTACTAATAAAGTGAACAATCTAATAAATTATTAGGTCTAATATATACATATGTATATGGACAATAACTATTAGTGTCATAGATGGATATACATGTTTCAACATTAATGACCATATTGGATATGGCTATGCGTATTTGATAAAAGTTTGAATCATTTGAAAGGTTCAAAGAATTTTAGAAATGTGTTATGATAACAAGTAAACTATTATATAAACAATGGAAATAAGGTCTCATCAAATATTAAAACATGTGCTTAGATGATTCTAATTTATTAGATAAATTATAAATAGTAGATGGAAGGATAAAACGAGTACGTACTAAAGAGAATCTTGAATATCCTCTCACTAAGTAACTATCCTAATAAAAGCATGATCATTATATGAAAGGACATGGTATTAGATACATGGACAATTGATTTTAGTGCAAATTGAAAATTTCATTTATTAGTGATTCCATTATTTATATATCCTTCGCATATGTTATCTAAACAATCAGTTGGTTAAATGTAGTATTCATTTCTTTATGTAAAACATGTTTATTATTAATAAAGGTTTTCTTTATCTTTAATATTACATTATATTTTATTAATAAATTTAGAGTAAAGATAAAGTTTATAGATCAAAAATATTTTGCATAAAAAATTATAAATTGTTTTGTAATTATATGATTGTTATTGCATCAAAGTATTGTTCATAAATGTTCCTCGTCAATGTTAAGACCAAGAACTTAATTATGATAAAAAAAAATATTTTGATTATAAAGTTGTTTTAAAATTGAACATTAATTAGATTTGTTAAGACTAGTTCATATTATGGAAGGAAAAGGTTTCTCTCATAAACTAAAGTATAAGGGATACATGAAACTTATTTGCAAGTGATTATCAGATGACATATATTATGAACAGACCCGCAAAAAGATTTTATATGGAGATATCATTTATATATATGGAAAGGCTTATGTGATAGTTGTGTAATTTATCATTAGATTTAAGATCATTAAGTTATTTTATATAAGCAATGTTATGCATTGATCCTAACTATATGTTGTTCTAAACAACGGTAAGAAAACAAGTAATATTGGGATAACATGAATTATATAAATGCATTTAAGTAATTAAAAGAGGATTCATCACAAGATGAATCAGGAAAAAAATTCATATGTTCTCAATTGTGAAATTATTGGTCAATATGGAATGAGATTGATTTACCAAAACCATCAAGCAACATCTTCAAACCATCCACTCATGGTCAGCTCGGTTCCCCCACCATTTTTCACTATATCAGCAACAATAACAATATGAAGAAGAAAAAAATGAAACCTAGTAGAAGAAAAATTAGATCTGAAAAAGAGAGAGAATTGAAGCATTGTTATGTGGTTTTTTGGTTTTGTAGATGGCGGTGGTCCTCACCGCTAACACAAGAACAAAGGAAAGGAGGAAATGTATTTGAATCTCCATTTTTAATGCTTCACCTCAATAGGGTATGGGTTCATGCACTGCTAATAGTAGTGGTGCATGAGACCCACACGCTGACACTATTCTTATGTTTTCCAGAATATTCCAACAATATTCCTTAATCCTAACAACTTTTCAAAAAAAAATACTTTTAAAAGGTTTATTTTTGTGATTTTAGATGTTAATGTGTGTATTTTTTATATTATTAGACTTTAAATTTATGTTGTTATTAAGCATGTCATTATGGATAAGAGAGTAAAATATTGTTTAACAAAGAATGTATATATATTTTTGTATTCTATATATATATATATATATAAAGGACAAAAAAGAAATAAATATTTCTAATTACATACATCAAGTCTCTCAAAAGTATAAAAAAAATCATATTGTTTTGTATCTCCATATGAAAAATCAAAATCCATGAAAAATTTATCAATATTTCAATAACTCATAATTTTTAATTCATAAGAATTAATGATCAATATCTTGGTAATTATTGGACCTACAAGTATGCTAGTATTTAAACATCAGGAATAGACTAGAAAATTCTCAAATTGTTTTTACATATTCAACAAATTTAATTGAAAATATTTTTCACTATGATGCATGAGTTGTGAAAAACTCATTCGCCTTATACGATAGTTAGAAAACCTACATGAAATCTTTCTATAAGAATTTATTTAGACACACAAGCTCATAATAAATACAAGAGGTTGGATTTATTCACATGAATAAGCTTTCACCCTTAGTGATACGATAAACTACCTGTTAGAACCCATCAAAACCTTTAAAAGGATACAAGGTATGCATATTTTACAATAACTTAGATAATACACTTTATATCTCATCCTAAATTCAAAATAATAAGTAGAAAGAACATATCATTTATATCATTCATATTCACAAGGTTTTTTTTATGTAATTTAGTGGTTCTTGTTTCATTGACATGACTTAGTCTACAATACTGTAAATGAATATATATATATATATATATATATATATATATATATATATATATATATATATATATATATATATATATATATATATATCCTTGTGAATATGAATGATATAAAACCTATAAAGCTTCTTTATTGATTAAGATGACTAAAAAACCCTTTACTAAAAAAATGAAAAATCTAATGAACTCTTAGATTTAATATATACAAATTTATTTGTACCAATAACAATAACTATTAGATGGATATATATATATAGAGAGAGAGAGAGAGTAATTCAACCATGCCAAGCTTATTGGCTTTAAAAGAAAAAAAAAAAAAAAAAAGACACCTGCAAGCGAGATGGTGTTTTCTTTCCTCTTTCTTGAAGCGTGGAAGGATGCTTTCAAAGGCGAAAGGCCATGGGGAGATACCGTCTGTGATCCATGGATCTCCGATCGGGAAAATTACACCCTTTTTTTCAAGAAAGAAAATTTGTTTTATCCAGCACAAGTTACCGAAATTGTCTGTTCAATTGATAACAAAAGACAGTGGTGCATAGGAGAGTAACTGTGGCGTATAAAGCTGGTGCTGTAAAGTAAGAAAGAAAAAATCTTGCAAAATCTATCATAAAGTCACCGGAGTTTATCCAGAACCCTGAGAAAGATGCGGCGCCGGTGGTAAAAAGTTTTACTTTTTTCTGTCATGCTAGCTAGCAATGGCTGTAATTTTTGGCCTCATTATACCACTGACATTGATTGTGGTGTGAGTGATATTGACTTGTACGTCAGACACTGTATAAGCACTTCGAAAGGAGTGCTACGGAACTCTTAACAAACTTCGCAAGTACCGCCAGCCGAACATCAGATTGACGATTTGACAAAAAATTACCAGAAGAATGGAATGACCTGATCCTGAAATCCATCAAGAATTTGAGGTACCTTACGTTTTTTTCTTTGTTTTAAGAGGGTTTTGCGAGCATCGTTCACATTCAGAAAGTTTGCCAGTGACAGGAAGTATGGCACTGACTCACTCTCTCGTGCACTCAAAACAGAGGCAACTCAGTGGCAGATTTGATATTTCAATTGCAGATCAGTTTCCACAGTCTTTATTCGCCGGTGAAACTTCACATTCATTTGATCCAGAAACAACTGTGGCGAGATATGGAAAAACTGTCTGAATGATGCTTATTCTCCGCTTCTCTGTCACATGTATTGCCCATTCACATTAAATTTCATGCTAGGTAACTGGGACCTGATAAGTTCAAAGTCACACTACATGTCCCCACGATCAATGATTTTTATATACCATACAGCTGTTAGTTATCTTGTGTTTTTTTTTTTTTTTTTGATAACCGGGGTGTCCGTGTCAGCTTACGATCACCACAACTAATCCCCGGATACACTGAAGATCCTGCAAGCCCAGTGAGCAGGTAACGCACCGCGGGGGTGACAGGCATGCACAGAAAGGTTCAAACAAGTCCCTTCCCCCGCTAGGTCAAGACCTCAATTGCGTTATCTTGTGTTTCTTTCACATACATCTTGTGTTTCTTTCACATACATCTCATGCGCAAACAATACTATTGTAGGTCTTGGATTTTCAATATTTATGCACGAACACCACGGGACATTAATATTTTCGTGCATGTACATTTACGAGTTTTTATGCAGACAAATCTCGCTGTAAGAGTTCTGATATGAAGCATATGACTGCTCTGCTATGCGTGATAGTGCTGCATTAACAAATTCATTGTTTCTGAAGGTCTTAAATTCTTGCAGTCTTTCTATCAACTTGCCCTTAATGTCAGACAATATCAGATGCATTCAGGAAGAACTCTCACTATCTTATCAACAACTCATATATTTGTCAGGGTTTGATCTACGTTATAAATATAAATAAAGTTTTAGGGATCCAATAATTATACTCTAGTGCATAGAGTAACAAACATGAAGAAAAAACCAGACCTGGTTTCATGATATTCATAAGAGATTTATTCTTCCTTGTCCTAAAGGAAACCGGTGAGAAGTTCAGGATTTATGTTTTTTCTTTTGTTTCCTTTCAATATGCTTTAAGATGTGGATAACATAAAGTATCTCAGTCCCATGGAGAATAAGCAAAATGGAAGGGATGGAGTTATTCATTTAACCTATCCTCTAATTCTCTGGAATTCCAGTTAAAATGAGTTGAATCTGCATCTGTTATGACTACCACATCATTCCAGTTAAAATTTCCATGCTCTACCATTAGTTTCCATACATGGTCTGTGGATGAATACTTAGCAGCTCAATCTGGAATGAAAGAGTAGTGGTGTAGAACTTTCGGTAGGCTTTACCTGGAAATCTGTCTTGTGAAGTGATATTTCTTTCCAAGAAAAATTAAGACTGCACACAATTAAATGTAAACCACTCCAAATTGCAAGCATAACTAAAATCATCTGCACTTATTGTTTCCTGAAGGGAAATTTATCTACACTTATTGTTTCCTGAAGCTCAAAAATATAAAGAATGTCTCTTTGTATCAGTTGTCTAGAAAACTTGCCTTTCTGAAGTTTAATGCAAAGAAATTCAAATGAAATTATTTCTGGAAAATTGTTACACAAACTAATGGAAATTTTATTTCTTACCCTTTCCTTCTTTTGGGGCTTAAAATAAAGTCATCATCGTCACTGTCATTGCTGATTTTCCTCTTGGCTTTAAGATCTCCATTCTTTGAGGACTGTTGCTGCTTCTGAGAACTCTCAGGTTTACTGGTGGATGGTTTGGTAGATTTAACGGGAGTTCCAGATCGTTGCATTTTTTGCTTTCTCTGTTTCTTCTCATGAGCTTTTCTGGCTCTTTCTGGGGATAGTAAGCCATGTTCCATCATCCTGCAGACTGAATTCTGTCACGCCTCTCAAACGATTTACAGCAGCTGATTTTATATTTAAGTCCAAGAAATATTATATTTCCAGCAGAATTTCATTCAAAGTTGGGATTACAAACTCATCGGCGCAGAACTTCCAGCAAGGAATCACAGTTAAGTATAGCAATGTAGGCATCTAAGTCATCTAAACACTCTACTCCACACCTTTCTTAACTATGTTGATGTAGAAATGCTTACTTTGAAGGGCATCACCAGCCTTTAATCAGCTGGGATTCAAGTTATGAAGTTATTGTAAGAAATTAAAATAACCAAACGCAGTGCTCTTTTTTTTATTGATTCAAGACCTTGAAATAACAATCCATGCACTTATTTGTTTAAAACCTAATCTGTAACTCAGCTTATTCACATATGTTTTTAAACCTAAAACAAGACCCAAGCCCCTGTAGTTTCAGAAGCTCTAACCAGCCAATAACAAGTCCAGCATTTACTAGGAAACCAATTTTAACAATGATTACAAACAACTCCTGCTTGGAGATCAAATCCACAGGAGATAAGGATTGTTTTAATTCCAACAATAATGAATTTCCATTGCAGCACAAGTGCGCACTAAATCAGACTCCATTGCATACTAGGTTTTCTAAAGGATTCGAAGTCTGTTGAGAAGAACAGTCAGACATCTGCTAATATGGGGACTCCTATGTGTTATAATATGCAAGTCAACTAAATGTTGCATGATCCCAGCAAAGGTTATGAAACAAATTAACTGAAGAACCAAGGTCCTGATATGGGATTTTCAGAAATTCATTTAGAACCAAGTGGTTGATGATGGAAAACTCACCAAAATTCTGCCATTTCACTAGTTGGAATCTGTTTAGACAATGACTCGTAGAATATCCTGAGTGGTTCTCTCTGTCGAAAGAATTAGGCAGCAAAACATAAGAATTAAAGATACTTTCAACATGAAATTTATTATCCAGACCAACAGCTCAAAATTGATATTCTTCGAATCCAAACCTCTTCAGGAGGATCAAATCTCTGGCCAGGCAAGGAGTAAACTTTCTTCTGTCTCACTCTAGTCGTCGTGGTTGTCGTCGTAGTTTTTGACGAACTCGGTGCTGATTTTGATTTTACCTTCGGATTCAAACAAAACACAGACAAAACCACATGAAACCCAACATAAGATTAACCCATCAATAAACAGAGCAGAAGATGAGATATCAGAACCAAACCCGTCAAGAACCCAGAAATAACTGATATCCCAAACATTAACCAATTCAATGCAGATTTATAAAAATTAACACAGAAACCACCATATTCACATAAACCATTCCATTTCAGTTTCTACACAATCAACTAACCAGATCAAGCAATAAATCCATTTCATTAAATTAACTGAAAACAGCCTTAAGAATCTTAAAACACGCATCCTACTACATGAAATAGTAAACCAACGAAAACCCAGATGCAGAAGCTCACCAAATTGTGAAACCAATAATAAAAATAGCCACTTTATGATAAGATCATAACAGAAATAAAAATCTAAATAACCACATGAAAATAGAAATAATTGGAGAGGTGGGGTAGCTTAATTACCTCAGTTTTAGTTACAACTGGGATAGATTTATTCTTTGAATCAGCAACAGATTGTTGTTGTTGTTTGTTTGAGCTCTCAATTTTCTTAAGTTTCATTGAAGATTCAAACTTTCCTTTAGGACCATCAAAATTACTACTGCTTGGCTTCACTTTCACCTCGCTCTGCTTGCTTTCTGTTGCCATTTCTATCTATCTGTCAATCAATCTCTTCTTCTTCTTTATCCTTGTTTGGTCTTTGATTTCGATCTTAACAATCAGGAACCTTTGACAATAGAATTACAATAGATATAGATATAGATATAGAAAATAGACAAAATTAGGTAGATAAAGAAAAACGTGTGAAGTTTGCCGTTTATTGCCTTTTTATGAATTTGTCTCTTTACGGTTGTTCTGCGGATAAAATACAACGACTTTATGCATTACCCCTGCTGATTATGACGTGGATGAGATAAACGGGTGGTTGGGAAGGTTAAGAGGGTCATTTAATAATTCGGAGGTTTATCGGTGAGGTTATGGTACGGGTGATGTTATTGTAAAAGTGAGAGTTTTTTCGAATGCCATCAAAACGGTGTCATAATAGAGCCACAGATGTGATCCGACGGTTATTAGACAGAGAGCTCACAGACTTATTGTGGAGTGTTTGCTTTAGAGTCTTACTGATGTAGGAGGTAACTGGTAAGAATCTTTGTTTACACTGATTTTCACGTCAGTTCATTTACAGCACGTGCTTCATTTGCTTTGAATTGTTGAAGAATTAAAAAAGAAATTACAAATTCTCTAGCTCTTCTTTGAATCGTATGTGAATTAAGTTTTCATGCATATTTCCAGACAAGATGAGATTTAAGGTTTATTTTAAAAAAAATAGTGGATATTTACTAAAATTGTAGAGATTAGTAGATATTATATTTTTTTTTATGAAAATAAACAATATTCAGCTTCAGTCATCATTGTCTTTACCGGAGAGTGAATTACTTCACTCTCCACTTATCACCAAAGTTATTGATATTGTTTCATTTCGGCTAAAATTATCGAAACGTTTCGTACCAGGTAAAAAACCGAGATAAAACGGTGTTATTTTTATCTTGTTTTAAATACCAGCCCGTACCAGAAATACCGGTCAAATACCGGCCAAAACACCCTGGAATTACTCCGGGTGTTCCATTTCGGTCCTAAGAAAAAATTAATTCCCGCCTCTCCCGCCCACTTATATATATATATATACACACACACACACCACTATTATATACACACACACTACTATTATATATATTATATATATACTATTGTTTATGAGATGTATTGAAAATGCAACAATAATAAAAAAAATATATATTATAAAAAATAAAAAATATATTTAATTTTTTCACCTTTTTAAGCTTTTTTCACATATATAATTAATTAATTATATATGAACAGTACAACCCCGAAACGGCACACCGAAATATTTGGTACCAATAGAAAAAACAAAACGGCAATCAAAGCGGTATTGACAACCTTGTTTATCTAATATAATATAATATTATATTATATTAGATAATGAAATAATATTTAAAAAATAATAATAAAAATAAATGAATTTATATTTCAAAAAAAGTTGTTTTTTCACATACTCTCCAAAAGCTTTTTTATGATATTAAGCTGTGTATTTACACCGTAAGTTGCATACCGGTATTAAAATACCCAATTTTCTTCAAAACTTCAATAAAATATTTTTAAGAGAAAAAAGTGATTTCATCACATGTTTTCTAACTAATTTTTGTCAAAAACCTTTTACCAATTATTTTTCTCATTTTTATTTCACATATTAGAGTTTAAATTGTTGTCGTTGTTATTACTAATACCATGCTACCACACTGAGGAATTCCATTTACTGATAGATAACAGGAAAATAAATATCCTTTGCCTTTTCATGTTTTAGACAGGCATTGCTAGAAATAAAAGTTTCGAAAGTGGAACACAGCACACTGCGGCGAAGACTCAGATTGTGATGTGATATCATCCTCAAATTTCAACAAGAACAGATACATATTCAAGTGAGTGGATGTGAAGAACCTTTTACAACAAGGGAAAGGAGAGTATATACAGTGAAACAACTTTATTTTGCCAAAATCTATCTAAAAAAAATACAAATGAAATGACTATGTAAGATCAAAATGCATCTATTTCCACCTGTTTCTGTGTTTTCACTTCCCCACAAGGGGGTTCTTTCGGACAACCTCCAATGAAATCAACATATGAAATTATCAAAAATCATCTATCTGCAGGTTTTTTTATGGTTACCTTGGGTGCACTTGGAAAACTCTGTTGTACCAGACAGAGTGGAGAATCATATGAAATATATCGTATTTCACAGGTCTAGCATGCCAAAGAAAATGATGTTGTACCTTTTTTTGACCCTCTTCTGCATCTCACGATATTTGTTCTCCGGGATTGAAAGGAGTATATTCTTCAAGTTTGGAATGTCCTTCTCCAGAACAAAAACAGCGAAGGATTCCCAGTTCAGAACCTCAAAAAATGGTGGCACGAAATTGTCGGATATGATCACGGGAACACATTCATAGAAAATGGCCTCGACGACTCGTGGACTATTGACTTCGAAACCTTTCGCGCAGATACAGTACTTGCTGCTCTTCATGTACTGCGCGTAGTTCATTTTGCCTCGGCCCTTGACCTTGGGCAATTTACCAAATACTTTTATGTCAGGATCTTTATTTCCCCACTGCTGTAGCAGAATTGGCCGTAGATAGCCATGCATGCTACCTGCAAAGAAAGCCAAGATTGATCTCTTGGAAGCAGGTTTGCCTCCAAGATCTCTTTGAAGGTTCTGAGGTGTTCGCACGATAGTCTCTGGGAGAGCTGCATCTTTGCCAAAAACAAAACCACCTTTAGCATCAGAATTGCAGAGGGCTCTAATGCAATTGGCCATATGTTGTCTTGTTTCAGACGGCGCCTGGGAAAAACATGGTTATTAGGCAACATCATTGATGTAATTAGGATATCCTAGAAACGGAAAAACTTACACATCCAGCCTTTAGTATAAAAATAAAATGAAAAAAGTACAAGAAAGTAAATTTTACTGGTCATCACCCAGTAATCTTAAGTGAACCATGATATGAAACAAATAGTTTTCACATAAAAATACACTGTAAGAAACCAAACAAAAATTACTAGATATTACATGAAAGAAGATGGAATTATTTCAAATGCTGCATGACTTGAAAAGCTTCAAGATTCGTTCAAATGGAAAATTGTAAATCTAAAGGAAGCATGAAAAACCTACCCAATCATGACAAGCAACAAGAAAATGATCTGCACCTCGAGTTCTGTTCCAAAAAGGATATTTTGCCGAGATCATATCCAAGTAGTTCTTCAAATATTGTATGAGGTTCTTATGACTGTGTGAATCGGGAACATACAATTTTACCTCTAAGTTTCGAGAACTGAAAGGCAAGTAAAACAGGTGGGATTTTTTGGGGTCTTTTGTAACAAACTTTTTGTTAGCCTCTAGCAGTTTCATGAACCATCCCTCGGAAGCATATATCCCCTTGAGCACGGGCTGATGTAATATAGGCCTTTCTCCTTCCTTGTAGATATATACTTTCAGGATGTCCTCCATTAACTCATAGCTCCTGCAATAAATGTTGCAAAATTTTACTATCTGATCCTTTTTGCTTGAATACTTTTGAATGGGCTAGCTACACTAATTGCTATGTTCACGGGGAAACCGCTATCATGTTATGTATGCATCCTTTAAAAATAGAATAAAATTATTTGTGCATGTGCACTTAAAGCAGAAGGGAGATTTTCAATTTCAATAAGCTTACTTTTTGAACATGGAAATATTCCGATAAAGGGGAGCATAAAGCATGGGATCACTCTCCACAATAGGTGCCTTCTGAATCTGTGATTTTGCATTTAGCAAATCCTGGTCTACTGCAGAAGGCCATCGTGGTCTCTACAAACAAATTGGCAGAATGAAGAGAAAAGTTTATGTAACTAACTCATAAAAGTTAATCCCTTGCATAATTCAGAGCAGAATTTTATACATACTCTTGAAATAGGAGAAGACCAACTTTGAAGCTGCAAATTGTTCATCTCAGAAATTGAAATAACTGCTGGGGAAGGTGTTTGAGGTTCTTTCTTCACCTCACGAACAGAAGTCACAGAAGTATTATTCTGCAATGAAGTAGAGTTATTCAGCTGTTCCCTTGATTTCCCATCATTGTCTAAACCAGGTGCCGCATCTCTATCAATCTTAGATGTATTCGACTCAACAGGAACAACAGGAGCTATAATGCTAGGCTCTGCATTCCTTGGGATTGCTATATTAGATGGGGAATCCACTGGTGGTAATGCTGGTGCAATGGGTGTAATTCCAGCTTGTGAGGTTCCTATATTTTCTGATGTGGAAGTGATGTTTTCTTGATGAACGCTTCTGTCAGTTTCTATTGAAGCAGATCCATTACCAGAAGGGTTGAGTTCCAGAGTGGAATTTTCATTTTGATCTAGCAACTGTTCAGGTGAAGATTCCCTTCCATGGCTGTCTATTCCCGAGGACTTGTTCAAGCCTTTGATTCCTTCTACATCATTATTAACATAGAGTGTGGAATTTGTATCTGTATCTACCAACTGATCCAGTGAAGACTCCTCTCCCCGGCTGTCCACTAGAGAAGACTCATTTCACGACTCTGCTTCCTTCTGATACAACACCATTATTTACATTTGCTGGGGTTTCAGTTCCATGATTATCACCAGTCTCTTGACCACCATCAGTGTAGTTCAAACCATTTGATTGAGTCACATTGCTGCTAACCATTTCATGTGTTGATGGGGCGCCATTAGGTAATGAGCTACTATTTCCTGCTCTTACATCCTTTTGAGCAGAAGACAAGGATGATATAATGTTGCCATATGGCAATTCAAAATGTTGGAATGTTAACACCACAGCTACTATCACTCCTATAAACCATAGCAATTTCCCAATTTCTATTGTACAGGGATATCGAAATTCTTGGCCCATCGGAAAACAGCTTGATTAAACACGCTAGCTGACTTTCAATACTCAATATCATCCCTGCATATCATTTCCAATCCTTCACTTAAATAAAGATGGAGTACATTTCATAAACCATAGATGAACTTAATACACAAAGCACTAACTCTTTAAATACAACCAGTAATCAAATCTATTGAAGAAAATGTGATTGAAATGCAGCTGCATTGTTAACGGAAATTGAAGATAGTTCAACTATGTTATTGTACAATGAAAAAAGCAGATCGATTGGAATAAATTGTTCGATCCATACACTGAAGCAGCAAAGAGTTCACAGTACAGGTTTATCGACAATGAGCAGAGAATAGAAAGATTAAAAAACATTAATAATAATAATAATAATAAGCTGTATAGTCTTATATTCAACGCAATCAATGTTCTTGAGAAACAATAGAATTAAAAAAATAAAAAAAAATTGAAGGCATTTTACAAAACATATACAAAAACAAAAAAAGGAAATCCCAATTGCAGGAAAAAAGAAAAAAGAAAACAAAATCCATCAAGAAAGAAACTGTGTAAAATCATCCACTAATGATTAAAAGTTTACTTACTTTTCAAACAAGCATGAACAAACACTCTCTAAATTCACACAGATCCCACTAAGAAAGAAGAAGAAGAAAAAACCAAATGAAACATCATAATTGCCAAGACCAACATGCAATATACTAAAAAGAAATCAATTTAATCACCAATCACGACCTCACAATCTCTTTCTTTGCCAACAAGAAGTGACCGACACTATATTCACACAAACCCCGCATCAAAAACTTCTACCATGACAGCCAAAAGAAACAAATCAAAGCCCCAAAAACTTACCAGAGACAGAGGCAGAGGTGTGGTTGCTTTTTCAGTAATACACGCTATCTCTCTGCTTACAAGGTGAAAGAGATGCAGCGAAAGGAAAGGAGGAGTGCCCTTTCGATGAAGGGTCAATAGCGCCAGTTGTCAAAACAACGAACCAGATTCCAAGTTAATATATTCCTTTTAATTAATAAAAAGGAAATTCCTGTTTAGCCACCATGCAGTAATAATTAAAGTTAGAGCAGTGAGAATTAATGAGAAAGTAATTAAAAATAGAAAGTGTGAGTGAAGTTTTTCGAATTGTGTGTTGATCTCACCCTGCTTCCTCGTCTTCCTCCTTAGCTTGTTTAGAATAGTCGCTTCCTTGCCGGAACGATACGCTGTTTAATTCTTTATTTTTTATTCCAGCTTTTATAGTACTCCACGCGCTTTTCGGCGCGGCATGTGTAATAATTTACGTTTTTTTATTTAAAAATAATGTTTTTTTATTTTTACGAAAATTATTTGTAATATCAGCTAATTAAAAAATATATATATTATTTTTACAAATTATTAAAAATAAAAATTAACCAAATTAATTCAATTGAGACTTCAAACTTGCTACGGGTTGATACTTGACTTTCGAGGTATGGTGGGCGTCACCGCCAGGACCGCGACCTCAGTGATAAATGATTCATTAATGGTATTCTGGCTGTTCATTAAAGGTGTTTTTAAAACAAAATTATTTTTTTTATTTTTATTAATAAAAACTATTTTTAAAAATAATAAAAAAATATTTTTAAAAATAATCTCCTACATACATGATATCACGCCTACAAGCACGGAGTCTTTTTGCAAGTGGTCGATGATGTAATGAGATCACCGTGGACTAATTAATGATCAGCCCTTGTCATAGATCCTTTACTTCTGCTGTACTTGTTGTTTATTCATAGTTTCGTTTCCCTCCACTTCAAAGAAAGATACAGTTCTGTGTTTTATAAATATTTTTAAATATTAATATTAAAAATAATTTCAATAAAAAAAAATATATTTTTAAAAAATAACCAGTTCTAATTTTTTTATTGATACGAAATGTTTTGGTTTCGGAGCATTTTGGCGTGCCGTTTCGGAGCATTTAGACGTGCTGTTTTGGAGTTGTACTCGTTAATATATAATTAATTATATATATATATATGAAAAAAAAATATTAATTTAACAAGCATAATTAAAATTCAAGATAAATTAACTTTAAATTATACAATATAAATACAAAGTCAAACAAACATAATCTCAAAATTAGAAACACAATAACAAGTTAATCCAAATAAAAAGGATTTTAAGGCCGGAATGGTACCGAGACATTTCGGCCAGAATTTAGCTGGTATTTCTAGAACGGGCCAGAATTAAAATCGAGACAAAAACGACATCGTTTTGTCTCGGTGTTTTTAATAGCACATAACGTTCCAGTTATTCTAGCCAAAACAGAACGGTATTAACGATACTAATTTTAATTACCATTTAATTGCATGCAAAAACAAAACATTACCAAGATAGCGGCGCCATCTCCTGCCAGGTAAGCTTTCTTCTCTTTCCTCCTCCTATTTTTTGCAGGCAATACTTGAAGTCTTCCTAGGGCCTGTTTGGGAGAGCGGTAGCGGTTGTGGTTGAAAATGGAGTTTTTAAAATGGAGTTTTAAAAATGGAGTTTTGAAAATGGAGTTTTTAAAAATGGAAAGTGTTTGGTTAAAACTGTGGTTGAGTTGAAAAAGGAGTTTTGGTGTTTGGTTACCAAACTTTACAAACTGCTTTTAACTTGTGAAATTACTTTAAAGGGTATATATATATATATATATATATATATATATATATATATATATTATTTTTATAGTAATGGCTGATTTTTTAATTTTTATTTTTTATTTTTTAAAATATATTTTGACATTGATATATCAAAATAATTAATTTAAAGATTTATTTTTTTGATTTTTTTAAAAGCAAATTTAAAAGCACGAAAAATAATTGTGTTTAATTATTATTATTTTAATTATATTAAAAAAAATTAAAATAATTACATAATTATAGAATATAAATATATTTTTTTTAACCCTACCCACCCGAATCCCTACCCATTCCCATTCCCATTCCCATTCCCATCTTCCCAATTCTATTACTGCTAGCCCACTCCTTTCTCACCCTCTCTCTCTCATTGTCCTCCTATCACTCCTTGCCTTTTGGATTTTTCCTCTACCTGTTTTCGACCAGTCGAACCCGACCTTTTGGTTATTCTCGGCCGTTCATTCTCTGAACGTGAAACGCTGGGGATTCTTGTCGTCTCGACGACTGTTGTTATTTTCTTGACTAGCGTAGGATCGCTCCTAATCTCTGCTTCGATGGTTGGATTCGACTGTTGTTATTGCACAAACGCTGCCTTGCTCTCATTCCTCTCTCTTGTCCCTTCCGCTCCTGCTTCTGCCTTCTCCGTCGGCATCTGTAAGCAACACTCCCTCTTCGCTCATTAAAAATCATTAAAGGTCAGAATGGGAAAAGATTTTTCAACGGATATATTGTTGTAGGCAGATGGTGAAACTCGTTTCAAAACGGCGATTGAAAAGCTCCTATTTCCAGCTTCTCCGAAATGGCGTTTTGATGGCATTTTTTGGTGGGCCCCACATGCTTTTAAATGGCGTTTTGATGTTACCAAACACACTAACGGCATTAAACCTTCATTTGGAATGGAGTTTGGCAAACGTGCCGCCCTCCTAAACAGGTGCCTAGTGGTGGTATTTGACACTAGTGGAGTAAATGGGCTAGTAACTCAGCCCAGCCCATCTTAAAAAAAGGAAGAAGAATAAACTATTGGGCTTTCATTCGTCCCAAATCAACCGGGTTGGGCTAATCAGCCTAGCCCCTAAACTACTAAATACGGACCATTTGCCATGTGCTCTGTCTTATTTTAATATATATAATTTTTTGTTTTGCATTTTGATCCTTTTTTATTTTTATTTAGTTTTGAACCTTTAATTTTTTTGGTCTTTCTAGGATAGGTTTTATTTTGTATTTGCATTTATGTATCTATATTTTTAGTTTTGACTTTTAATTTTTATTATTGTTATTCGCTTTATTAAATGCAACTTGTGTTACAAAACATAATATGTTTAGCTTTGGCGGTGTGAAATGAGAGTGAAACTATTTTTTATGCATGTATAGTGAATGTTTTGTTGTAAGTGATTTGTTATTTTTTTTTTTTTTTTCATCTATTTTGTTTATGTGTGGCTTGTTATATTCTTAGCTTAAGGTGATTTTATTTAAAAAGAAATTAAAATATTTTTTTATTTTTTAATATTTATTCTTGGTATTATTATATTCAAAGTATTTCAGAACACTAAAATTAAATTAATTTGATATTTAAAAAATCTTATTTTAATGTTTTTTTATATTTTAATATCTTACTATTAAACAAACACCAAAATACATAATTAGCCTAACATATTTTTAAGAAAAAATATTTTAAAAATAATTATCATCATTATTTTCAACATCTTATCTATAATAAAATGAATATATAAAAAAAACCTAAAATTTTGGAACTAAAATTAAATCTTCAATAATTAATAAAAAAACCTAAATTGTATTATTTGTAAAGACGAAAAAGAAAAGTGTGTTTTTCTATGCAAACTCTGGACACATCACCTATTTTGGGTGGCTTTTTCATTTAAGTTCTTCTTTCAATGTTGTCTTTGCATGTGAAAGAAAAAACTAGTAACATTCAATTTAGGATCAAATCTGAAGGAAAAAAAATTGACTAAAGTAAAAAACATAATTCCACAATGTTGTCTTTGCCTTAGCTCTTGTAATGAGTCCACTTGGCATCGCCAATAAAGTTATTTATGTGCTTATATTTGGTATTACACTAATCCTCGTCAACATACAAAAAATAACTAATGACATCATTTTAGTTATTCTTTAGAGCATTTTTTATATATATAAAGAAAGATAAATACAAAGCAAAGAAAATTTATAAATGATGTTATTCTTATATATATTTTTATGGATAATGAACTTTCCTATTTATGTATATTTTGATTGTTTTCAATTGTGTCCCTTCAATTGAAACTAATTATATATGTTGGTTTGCATTTTAGTCCTTATTCTTTTGATTTATGGTTTGTTTTTTGTTCCTTTAATTTTTTTTAGCATGAATGGTTTACACATGTTTTAATTTTGGGCCAACTTGGCTGGGCCGACCCATTTAGTTTGGGACAGGTTAGTCCGATTTTTAAAAAAATATAAAAATCATATTTTAAAATAATTAAAAATTGTGTACATAGAGATCATCCCCTGATGAAAGGGAAAGTGATGTAGAACAAGTGGCCGAGGCGTACATACTCAAGAGAGAACATTCGAAATTCAAAGCAACTAATTTCCAGCAATTCGGGCGCTGAAGTCAAAATGACATGAAACTCACCCAGTTGATACGTCTCGCGTTTCCAGAATAAGTAAAACTAGTAAAAGTTCAAAATCAGTTCTGTAAGGCTAAACCCGAGTAAAGCACAGCAAGCCTAAAAGCCCTACCCACCCCCTCCTTCCATGTTACCTTCCCTCTATTACTCTGTAATCTGCATTCAGCGACCATTAGTTAAACCAAGAAACACAATCTCTATCATTCATCCTCTCCCTCTACAATTCACCACGCCTTTCCATTTCCTGTTACAACCATTGATTTGAGATAGCCAATTGAGCCAAGAGTTATTGTAGAAAGTCAGAGATTATCACATTGTTGTTTACAAAAGGTATGTTTCTTCATCTCTTCTGCAACTTCAAATATGTTTACTTCTCCATTATCCAAATCAGAAATAATTTACTTCTCCACTAATAAGTAGTGTTACTAGGAACCAGATGTTGCGAAGAAGGGTTTGACTCCATCTTAGATTGGTGTCATTCTTCGTGACTCTCACGGGTCAGGAGTGTTACTGGGAATCAAAGCTTGCGTATCCTCAAGGCTCATGGTATGTATTTCTTTGTTGTTGTTGTCTATTGGGATTTTATAGTTGATATGTGTGTAGAGAATTTTTTGATGGGAAATTTAAGCAAATGGGATCAGTGGAATTGAATGTTTTGCTTGCCCAAAGACTAGAATTATGATTGCAATTATTTTGTTGTGCATAGTTTTATAAGAGGAAGTTGAGAATGCGTTCTTGTGTTAACCTAGGCTTGCTTAGTGGGTGTTTGGCTCTGCGGTGCGACCTGCAGTTGAGGCTCACCGCATAGCCAAACATGATTTTAACCAAACACCCGCATGAAATTTAACTGTGGATCCCGCCTAAAATAACGTTCCAGCTGCAGGTAACGAAAAGCATCTCATTGATGTTTTTCGAAAAACCCAGTCGTAGTTCATGCATAGGATTAATCTGAGCATTAACATATACTTCGACAATGAGTGCATGAAACTTTTTGAACGAACCAAGTTGGAGCACAAATCTGCGAGGATCGTTCTCTCTCTCACTTTCTTCCCCGACATAGCAGACAATCTCTCTTTCTAGAGTCACTATCGCTGCCCCTCTCTCTCCTCAATCACCGACAGCTCTCGGCACCACCATCATCGTCAGCTTCTCCTCCATGCCACAAGCTCTGACATCAGCAGCACCAGGAGCAACAAGCCCCGACATCAGCAGCAGCACCAGCTACAACCTTCTAGAGCTCCTACCGTCCACCGCACAACACCATTTTCAACGCTACCACCACAGGAAAAACCACTTTGGTCTCCTCTATCCGTCGATACTAGTCGTTGAACCTTTTATCACAATCGGTCATGTTACTGTTCACGTGAATAGTAATATGACCGAATAATTCAAAACAAAAACGAAAGGAAAAACACATTGTTTTTATTGTTGTGTTTTTTTTTTAATTCTTGGGTTAGGATGGGCTGGACCTGCTCTTGGCCCAGCCCAAGTCCAGCAGAGATGGGCCAAAAATGACCCAACTTGGCTGGACCACGTCATTTAGTTTGGGACATGCCCAATCTAATTAAAAAAAATATATAAAAATTATATTTTAAAAATCATACTTGCTTTAACTCCATGCGAGGAATGCTGGCAACTGTACTCATCAAGTATTGACCACCTGCCACAAGGGATAAATTTACAAAGAATAGCTAGTGACATCATTTTAGTTATTCTCTAGAGCTTATTTTAATGAAATAAATAATGATATTCTTATATATTTTTTATGGATCATGAACGTCCGTATTTATTTATATTTCTTAAACCTATAATCAGGTTATCAATTTCATTCTATTTTGACCGAAATATTTTATACTAATTAAAAAAATAAAGTAAATAACAAAATTTTTGTCTCACGTAAAATTTCAATCAATTTCAGATGTTTTAGCCAAGTTCCGGCCTAAACACGAGCATCTCCAGTGGGGAGTGCCATTTTGGAGAGGCAAATCTCCAAAATGGCACTTTGAATAGTGTAAAAATAGCATTTTTGTTGATGTGTGCTCCAGTGGTAAAAGCCATTTTGAAGAACCATTTTTTTATATTATTTTAAATATAATGCAATTATTTTATATATAATTTAATTATACAATTAATTATACAATTAATAGGAGTAAATTATATAATTAAATAATTTCTTTTAAAAAACCCTAGAACATTATAATTATTAAATTTTTAATTATATTTAAATTAAAACAAAGATTTTAAAATTAAAAACCCAGCAACAATTTAAATTTGAAATTCTAAAATATTGAAAAATTCCTCCAAAATTTCATTTGCCACCAACTTATTGTCGTTGAGTGTTAGAAGAACTTTAAGAAACAAACTTAATTGATATCAATTTTATAACACGATACAATATCTTTTCTTAAGATAACTCAATAATGTTCTAGTTGAAATTTTTTGCCAAGCAATGAAGCATACATTTGACGAACATCATTAATTTGATAAAACAAATTCAATAAATTAAACTATGCTATAAAAATATATGAAACAAATACGCTGCTATGAAAATGATCAAATAAAAAAATTACCCTTGATTCTTCCGTCATTCCACTTTATTGACAATTTTCAATTTGGGTAACAAAACTAATAAATTTTTCAACTTCTCTATTTATTTCTTGTCCTCTACTTGAGATATTTATTTGAGAACGATTATTTAAGAAAACATATTTGAGTTCATCTAAAAAAAGTTGTGTATATGTA
>CM055443.1:8997436-9169128 GCA_029228465.1 Salix viminalis
GTCCATCCATCTAGTTGCTAAATAGAAATGAAACCTCTAGACCAAGATCTTGCGAGAGATTTTTTGAGTTGATTAATAGGCGAGATGATATTGACAACGATATATGAGCTAGCAATCCTATATTTCAATTGTCCATAGAAGTAAGTTTCCTGAATGAATAATGAAATAAGCTTTGTAAGATTTACTGGATTCTGTTTCGCAACTAGTAATATACATTATTTATGTGCATGTGCAATTCCAATATAGAAATGATTTCTATTTTTTTTTTAAATAATCTTAATTGTCAAAAAAAATGTTTTAACCTGACTTTAAATAGTTAGTGAGATTTCAAGATATAATTTATATAATTATTTAACATAGTTCCTCAAGTGAAAGTTTTTTGGGATAGAAATTTGCAGAAACCCATAATATTTTGTGCTTATTTTTTTAGCAAATAGAAATGTGATAATAAGATTCAAACTCGTGATCACTTGATTAAGAAAGTTTTGAAATCATGTGTTTTTTTTAAATGATTTTAGATGGGATATACAAAGATTTTAAAAGACTCATTTATAAGTTTAGAAAGCTCAATCAAGGACTTAATTGCAAAAGAATTTTTTATAGGTAATTTTGGTGTTAATTGCAAGAACTCAAAGTTTAGGGATTAAAACTAGGCTTTAGAAAGCAAACTTGGTGAAATCAAGGGCTCAATTACATCTGATGAGCAATTAAGAACTTAATTAAACCATTCGGTGACCAATGACCAATTTGTAAAAGGCATGTGACTTCGACGACTAGAATCAATGCAATTAAGGTCCTAATTGATGAAAATTAAGAGTTACTGACCAATTAGGGTCCAGTTAAACAAATCAAAAACAAAGGACTGAATTGGAAAAGACGTTCAAACCTAGAGTAGGAAATTGAATTCACTCGAGATGAAATTGCATGAAATTAAGAGTTTAGAAGTAATTAAAGGTACAATTAAATGAGATTGGAAGAATAAGGGCTAAAGTGAAGATGGATAAATCATAAATCAAAAAAATTAGTTTTTAAAGATTAACTGAATTAGCATCATTCAATAAACACTATATATCTTCTTCTTTTCGCCTGATTAAGTAAGCACTTTCAGGTGATCAGATGTGGCATTTCTGACCACTTTTGAGGGTGTAACCACTACAATTCAATTGAGAAACATCCCCTCTACAATATTATTACCTAGAAATCAAATGTTTATGTTCTATTTTCTTCATTGATTGTCATAACATATGTCATTGATCAACTTTCACTATATGTTCAAGTGCTATGTTGATCAGGTTAATACTTTCAAATAAAAAAATATGGAGTTACAAACCTCCAAAATAAGCAGGAGCGAGTCTATAGAAAGGTATGCACCTAATTTACCAAGTTCAAGTGGCCTTAGACGACAATGACGATAAAGATGCTTTGACGAAGCCACGAAAATGTCCAACTCACTCATTCTTGACTAAGACACCCTTTTTCACAAAACCACCTAGCTTTTGCACGTGTTCACACTTATAAAAAGCTGAAAAGTTTTTTTTATCAAGTCTTTAAAACCTTCTTCCTCAAGATCGAAACACTAAAACATTTCCAAATAACCTTAAGTTTGTTACAAAACTATTTAGATCCAAAACCAATACTTTTATGGTGAAACTAACTATGTTTTAGTTTGTTATAGCCGTAACAAACTCATTTAAAACCTGTAGTTTAGCCTAAAAGAGGGAGAGGTAATCATTAGACAGAAGGGTGAAAAGAGAAAGGGAAAAACCTTTGCTTTTTGATGATTTTAGAGAAAAGACATCAGAATTCAATCGTTACTCAAGGTGTCACGCCGATAAGGTATACTACTATAAATTTCAAGGGTGGAGCCCATGAGGCTTGCAATTTGATTCCTTTTATCATTTGAATATAATGTGTTAACATTTTTAAATATTTCGTTTAAGCATGTTTTGGCTTAGAATCTACCAAAATAGGGAAACTAATTGTTAATATTTGTTTTGTGTATAATTTATGCATATTTTCAAGTCTTTTAGTTTTGTTTTGGCCTTAAGGAAGGTAAAAATATAGATTTTAAATCTTGCATTGTTTGAACATGATTTATGTTTTGAGTTAGTAATATAGTTTGAAGCATGATTTTAATTTTTTTTCCTGTATTGTTCATGTTTTTTCAATTATATTTATAAGTAATAATGTTGTTTGATGAAGATAAGAAAGTTTAGATGTCTAAGACGCTTTTTTGGGGGGGTTTAGTTATTTTTGGTGTTTTCTAGCCAAATATGGGTTTTGTTCGTAGTTTTCATCTAAACGAAATTTGATTTAAGCACTACTTTTAGGCCTCATTTTGATTTAATTTGGATTCCTTAATCTTTGTATATCACTAATGGTGAATAATCTAAGGTTTTTATCCATTCATAACACTTTTTTGAGGGTTTTAATCTTAGAATTTCAATTTAGAATCAAAATTTATTTATAAATAATTATGATTTTTGAGTTATAATTGAAGCCAATGGACCTTTTATTCTTGATTTGAGCTTGATTGAGAACATAACTGTGTCTTTTATTGCTTGAAACTTGCCCCATTTGACATACATGTTGTTGGATTTTAAAATGAATGTTTTTAATGTTCTTTGTTTTCTATGTGCTTGATCCATTTTTGTTCCTTTTTAAAACCAAAAATATGTTTTTATCAAGTTTAATCTATTGGGTCAAGTTAATCAGATCAACCCCATTAAATTAATTCAATGGGGCTAACCCGATTAGTCAACTTAGTCAGGTTGACCTATTCAAGTCAAAATATGACCCAATATTAAGTACTTTCGTTTGTTTCTTCCTATTTTTTGTTATGCTTTTATTAGTTTAAAGGTGTGTTTGACGAACACCTCATTAAGCCTATTTGGATAGTTTTATTTTGAATAAAAATATAGTTTTCCCACTATAAAAAAATATGCATATAAAAAAAAAACTAAAACATGGTTATTTAAAAATGTCTTTTTGCATGTTGTATATGGCCAAATACCTACAAAAATAAATTCATATTTTACAAAAAAAAATACATTTTCAAATAAATAGTTTTTTTTGCATACATTTGATGATTTTGATAAAGTTTCTTGAGTCCATGAGGATTTGGCCATTATGTTTTTTAAAAAATCTTTTCTTAATTCATGATATTTAATGATAAATACTCTAGTATATATATTGAACCTACAAGTAGGTTGATATTTAAAATATTAGTAATTGATCTAATACTTCTAAGCAAAGTTATGAATCCCTGTTCCGTTCCGGCCGGAACGGCCCGTTCCACTTCAAAATCCGAGACAAAACGGCGATGTTTCTGTCCCGGTTTAAATTCTGGTCGGATCCAGAAAATCCGGTCCAATTCCGGCCGAAACGTCCCGGTTCCGGCCGAAACGTCCCGGTTCCGTACTGGTCGTTCCGTTCTGGGTCCAGCCAAAACGACGTCGTTTCAAGTTCTCTTACAAATCACACAGATTCAACCCGATTTCAAAAATTCCCAAATCAATTTTCATCTCTTAACCCCAGCTCGTCGATAATCCATCAAAAATCAACCCAAATCTCCACTCTCTTTCAACTGCTACCAGAACATCACTTCAGCATCTGGGCTTGCTTGAGAGTTTGCAAAATGAAAGATTGAAGAAAACCCAGCAAGGAAAACTAGTAAAAGTCTCATTCTTTGATGGCTTCTTCTCTTCATCTTTACAGAGAAGAGAAGATGAAACAAAAGACGGTGCCTTTTTTCTCTTTCTTTGAAGCAAAAGAAGTAAACTTTCTAAGTGAAATGCTTTGGCTTATAGTTCTTCATAGAAACAAAAAAGAAGAGCTAATGAATTGAAGAACCAAAGACGGGGGTAGAATCTCCTCCTCTTCTTCTTTTTTTTCTCTTTTTTGGATTGTATTTTTTGCTGCAAAATGAGTAAACTTTTCAGGGAAAATGCATGTGCTTATAAGTTACAAGGGAAAAGATGAAGGAAAGAAAAGAAAAGAAGAGACATGTGTAAATGAGGAGAATGAGCTTGGTGGAAATGACCAACTATTGGAATGTCTTGTTGACGACTTTCTTTATGTTCCACAGCAAGATCAAGATCCTTATTTTTATATAAATGATGTAGAAGATGTTTGATGTATTTTTCTTTTATTTTAGAACATTTTACTTTCATAATATTTTGGAATTTTAAAGATGTTTCTAATTTTGAGATTATGTTTGTATGGTATAATTTAAAGTTCATTTATCTTGAATTTAAATTATACTTGTTAAATTAATATTTTATTTTTTTCATATATATAATTAAATAAATATGAACAGTACAAAACTGGAACGGAACGCCGGAATGCACCGAAACCGGAACGTTCCGTTTCAAATAAAAAACCGGAACGGTACCCGGAACGGATTTTACAACTTTGCTTCTAAGAGTTATCTTGAAATATTCACCAATTTTAATTCAGAGTGTTTGTTTTATCACGATAGATGAAAAAAATCATCCACCATCATGATAGATGAACTTGTTAAGACATCTACATAGATTTCTACAAATATTAATTTGTTTGGGCATATGAGTCCATAATAGATTTAAAAAAGCTAGATTTATTCATATGAATAAATTATAACTCGTAAATAGAATACAGACTAGGAACCCACTGAAAGCTTTTAAAAAACTTACTTTAGGTAGGGTCTATTAGGGGTACTAACACCTTCCCTAATAACAAGTAATTTCTTACCCTTGAAACCCCCAATAAGACCAGGATACTCGAGTTTCCTAACAATCTTAAACTAAATAACTAGATGGTAACTCCTTGATACCATGATGAATCAGGCAAGTAGAATGGCAAGGAAGACATATTGTTTATAATGATATGAGACTAAGTTTTATGTTTTATGGTTCATTTGTTTTTTATGTGTTTAATTTTTATATCTTGTTTTTTTTACTCTTTAGTTTGTTTTTTCTTTGTCATGCCTATGCATTTATTCTAGATATGGATAAAATGTTTCCATGTTTTACTAGTTTATTTTTGGTATATCTTTTTGTAATACATATATGTAATTTTTTTGTTAAATGAGGGAGTGGTGGCTTATCTTATGACTTTCAATCAAGGTTTAAGTTCATGAAACCATTCAACTCATTATTGATTGCTTGGACTTGTTGTGATTGGCATATATGTCATCTCATTACCAATTGAGTCCTCATATTGCCTTTCACGAGGATAATCATTAAGATAACCAAATACCATGTTGTTTTAGTGACCAAATTGTACTTACTCCTTGTCTCATATAAAAGGATTAGACCTTGCCCATAGGATGTATATCCCTGAAATAAATATTGTAACATTAAATTTTATTTATCCATAAGCATCATGCATTGTAAGACTTGAGACTGATAATATCACCAATAGTATAAAATGACAACCATAAATAATAAATTGAAATTTGAACCTTACAATTGCTAGAGGGGATAACCTGAGACTAAATGGCAGCAAGATACCACTCATCAAGAATGTGAGTTGATCTAGGAATGACCTAAGAAAGCTACTTTCTCATATGAAGGTCATCATTACTAATGATGAGTTTTTAAAGAAACATGGGAGGATGACAGAATTCACAAGTTATAGTTAAAGATGATGGATACCTCTTATTACAGTAATTGAATATGTCAGCTATATGTTTGTTCTAGTCGTAAAACAACTCAGAGACATATAATAGGTTCTAGGAATGGTCATGTTATTTGAATTCTTTATGCAATTCAAAGATCAATTTGTTTTTTTAAAAAAAAAACATGAAAAAGGATTGGAAACTCTATATATTGATCAAAAAATAGACATGAGGTTTAAAAAAACTAGTTATTAGTGAGAAATACTCAAGATAAAAAAACCTATCATTAGTAATTGTCCTCATGACTCTTAGATTTGAGGCTAAGACTTCACGAATTGTTGATCAGACTAAAAGAAAAAAGAGTAACAGTGAGGAGAACCTAAGAATAACTAAAAAAGCTCAAAATAGATGTAAACACCAATAACACCTTTAAAATATCCCTTCAAGAACAACTCATTAGTGAAAAAAAGTTGAGGGATTTTATAGAATAATAGTTGAAGGAAATAAATAAGAAAACCATGTTTTTTAGAAAATTAGCTAAAAAATAAGAAAAAAGCTAAAAACCAAGCTTAGAAAAAGCAGGTTGAGAACCTTCTTAACATGTTTTTTTTGTCCCTTTTCATTCAAGCTTAGGGCAATAATAACTCAATATAATAAACATATATTACTAAATATCAACCAAATCAAAATAAATAGATATAAATAAATTAATTAATTAACCAAACAAATCTAGTAAAACTTATATTAAAACGACAGCTTTTATTTATGTTGTAAGTTGCGTAAAAAGACATCCTAAGTAAATATAGTTAAGGAAATAAAATGTTTTAATAAATGTTCATCATCTAAACAACTTCAAATCATATAAAAAGTATAAGAAAAAAAAAATTCAAATTCATACAAAGATTTTCCTAGAGGTGTACAGGTATGGCACATATTTCCGATTTCTATTTTTCCATGCTTCCCCTAACATATTTATGACATCATATCTAACAACAATGAATTTTTTGTTATATTTTTTTCTTAACCCTAATTTATGGACTGAAAATATGCAATATCGTAGTCTATGCAATTTTCAATAGTTTTTACGTTTACAAAGTAGTCTTGAGAAGAATTGTAAATAGAACATTAAAATTGGTATTTCTTCTAACAAGTTTAATCAAAGACATAGAGTAAGTTGGTGTCCTCTTTTATCAATAAAGATAATTGCAATCTATTATTAATTATTAGTATTTAATATAATCAGAAGCATTTAATGATACAAATTGTCATAACTTATTATGTACCTTTTTCTTAACATATGTTTTTAAAAAATAATTGTAAAAAGAAACAATACATTTTTTTATGTATTTCAATTGATTTGGGGCCATTTTATAATTTTTGATAACTTTTCTTGTCGTATTCATGATAACAGAAATTTTGAAAATATAAATATTGAAAACATCAAGAAAATCATAGAATAAACAATAATAAAAAAATCAATGAAAGAAGGACCAAATAAAACACAAAGTTTTGGCCCATTCTCTAAATAACTAAAACATATGAGGATAATGATAGGGAAAAAAAAGAGAAGAGAGAAGATGGTAGAAAAAATAGATAAGTAAGAAATAAAAAATAGATATAAATAAACCTAACCATATAATAAGAAAAAAGGATGAATAAAGAGAAAATGAAAACAAAAGAAAGAGAAAGAAATCTTGTAGATACAGAGATAAGAGAAAAAAGGAGAAAATAAGAAATGAAGGATAGAACAAGAAAAAAAAATAGAGAAACAAAGAGAGAGGAAGTTGTTGATAAAAAAAAAAAGAGTGAGAACAACAACCCAACTATCAATATTGGTCACTACTAATATGATCTTGAAATGTAAGACCCACATGCAAGATATAAACAATTCAAGAAAGCTAAAATCACATTACAATAAATAACTCAATACAGATATTACCTTAACCAAGATACCAAAGTTATTGGATGAGAAAGATCTCATCCAAGTCTAAAAAAAGCTAAATAAAAAGAATGTCATAAAGATAGTTTATCTTTGATAAGTCTAAGAAAGTTCAATGAATAACCTAAAATATGAGAACCTTACATTCACAAAATATAATTATGAAATAAACTAAGTCTCAAAACATAGCTAAATAATTCTATTTAAAACAATTAAAAATATCCTAAACAAGCATGAAAAAATAATAATATATTATTAATTATAATATATATAAAAAATCATATATCAACTAAAAAAAAATGTAAGTCTCGCATATTCACTTTTGGACCTTATCATAAGGTCTTTTCAATGTCTAGTCACTATAAAAGTTTGCTCATATATAAAGCAAGATCTTTAGAATATTTTGGCAAATTTTAAGTCATACCCTAATGGTCAAAATGAAAGTTATGTTTATGAGAATAAAACTATGCATTATAAAACTAAAGCTCAAAACCAACTTAAGTTTGTCTAAAAATTTGCATAGATCACATTAATTAAAGTATAGTGATTCCTTGTTGAATTATAAAGCTAAAAATCTCCAAATTTCTTAAATAAGCTCACTGAATGTGTCTTCAAATATTTTATCATTTGACCTTGTAATTAGCCCAATTAACACATCTAATGGATCATTTGATGTAATTAGAAAGAAATAACAACACTAGGAATAGAAAGATAAAGTTCATTAGAATTAAAATATGTATTTTATACAAAAGTGAAAATATAAGTTGGTTAACATAAAAAGCATTCTTGATCCAACATTTTTATTTTTTTGCATAAAAAAATTCAATTTTTTCTTTGTTTTTCCCTCAACACTCTTTTTTTTTATTCCTTTCTTTTCTAATCTCGTTGAGTTTGTACTCCATTCTTTGCTAACTCTCTAATTACACTCTCTCGATCAAATTTCAACGCTTTTGTTTTACTAATGGCTCACGTCCAAATATGCATTTTCACTCTATTAGTCTCATAAACTTGTTTTAGTGATAATAGTACAAGGGTGATGGATTTCCATCTTTTTTACAACAATACCTATTTTCAAAATCATCATGTATGACCTTTGTATCAAATTGTCATAACCTCCCCCAATAACAAATAACTTGCATGCATAAGAACAACATAATATAAAATTTTCATTGTTATATCTCTTAATAAGAAATGAAACTAAAAATTATTTATTAACCTTCTCTTCTCCCATATTCATTTAACTAGTAAAGTCTATAAGGTATATAATGCTTTGTAATTCAAACTCAACCTCTTAATAAGTATAATGTTAGCAACAATAGCACAAATCTTACCATCTACAATCATACTACATATCTTATTATTAATATAGCATCTTGTATGGAAGATATTCTCTTTTCTTGATCTAAATCATCATCTTTGATTTAAACATCTAACATTTGCCTAATCACAAGTGATTCACCCTCAAATAAATACTCCACATCATCATTAACGATATTTTTAAGTGGTAATGTCTCATCATCAATATTGTCACTTTAAAATATAATTTCTTCATGATCACATATTTATTCACAAACATTAAAAATACTTAATATCATTTTTTTTCATAAGGTGTTTGAGTATCAAATTTACGTCTATAATCATAAAATTCTTCATTCTTAGTCTTATAAGTTCAACCTTCACACTCATATTTGGTTTGGATTAAACAACCCTCTCTTTTCTATAATTGAACTTTTGTGATGAAAAAAAACTTGAATTTTGGACTTATCATGCACTTTCCTTTCATTTAAGTTGTTCCATCTTTATTGCCATATACATTATATCTTTTAAATCCACATAGTGTTGTAACTTCACTACATTTGTTATATCACAGTTCAACCAATTCAGAAATCTAGATATAATAGCTTTTCCTATCCTTCACTATATTCGCTCAAATCATAATGACTTCCATCTTTTAATGGTAAACATTTGCACTTTTATACCCCTAAGTTAGATTTTACAACCTCTGATAAAAATCTCAATAATAATGTCCCTGAACTTCCTCATAATTGCTTTTATCTCATATGTGAGTTGACCTCCCATGGTTTATCCTCCTATTTAAAATTTATTAATCCCATCAAATTATAGTTTAACATGTAAACTCAATAACAATGATTACCTTTTTGTCTAATGATTAATGGTGATAATTAAAAAATCAACCTTCTTTTTCACTCTATATATGCCTCAACATCTTTCCTCCCTTTAAATACTTTGATTTCCATCCTAATACTTCCTAAGTTTTTATCCAATCCGTTATAATACCTAAAATCTCTTCATGCTTTCAATATTGACATTTGAGTGACATATTAATATTTATATATATTTATGAGAACAATAAAAAAAAATTAGACTAATGATATGATTGATTGAGAATAAGTCTAAATAGGTTTTATATAAAGATCACATTAGCAAACTTGAAGGATTGAAGGAAAAAATCAATCAATAAAGTCCAGGATATAGAACAAATAAGACTTCAAAACTACATAATTGTTTTTAATTATATATGTATAAATATTTTTGTCTTACTTTCATATTGTAATTAAAAGAAATACACACATTTCACTTGTGTACATTATAGGATTGATATCAGTTCAATACTCATTAGGTTCAAACTATGAAAAGTAATATTTGAGTTGATTTGTTTGTCCACTTATATTCATTTATGATGAACACCTAAGTATTTACAAGAAATGATCAAGTGATTGGCTTGAACAATATGAACCAGTCATTTGTTTGAGTTGATAGTGAGATACCAAAAGCTAGAAATGACTAGTTCTTTTTGAACTTATAAATAGTTCAAGTATAGAACCTTCATATTCTAGTATACATGATTTTTGTCTTTTACATTTTTTTAAATATAATTTTGAATATTAATTACTAAGAAAAAGCTTAATAATTTTTTTTTATTGATATAAGATATGGCTATAAGGTCTATTAGAATATTCCTAGGTATATTTCAAGATTAAATGTTCAAATAACATTGTTGATGTAGGGACCACTTTGAAAGAGAGACTTGAAGTAAAAGACATGGATTGCTAAAAAAATAATTAATTTAAGAGAAAAAAATAAAGGATTAGCAGGTTCATTAGCAATTTCTTTGTTTATGTCTATAGTTAATGAACAATATAAATTATATTTTAAAATTTTATTAATGATTTACATTTTTAGATTTACATAATTAATTAATATGATATTAGAATATTGATCATCAAATTATCATGAGTTCAATTATTTGTTTTCTAATCAAAATTAATAAATATATAAATTAGATTTAGTGTGTGTATGTGAAAGATCAAGTCACTTAAAAAAGTTTTAGAAAATCATATAATTCGTATCAATATCATAGAACTTCATCTAATAACTTAAATTTTTACATTGAAATAATTAATTAATTAATATCACATCAAAATTTTGATTATAAGCTCATACGAATCTATATAACTAATAAATTAATTACTATTGCTTAACATATAATAAGTGCATATAAAAGTGATTCATTTAATTAAAAAATAAATTAATATTCCTACTTTTTTTTTGGTAGAAACCATCCGGTAATCCGGCCACTGCCGACTAATCCGGATTCGAGCCGGGTAGGACCCTTAAAGGCGGCAAAGCTCTCCCAAACGAGTTTTTAAAGCAGCTGCATACCCAAGGCTCGAATTCGAGACCTTGATTAAGTAATATTCCTACTTAACATATAATAAAGCATATAAAAGTACTTGATGTCTGCATGGAAAATAGTAAACTCTATTTATCTGTATGAACACTACCCCAAAAACAACTGGTAGTTTACATCACAACAAGAAATCCCTAATAATGTCAACGTAAAATCCATCAACCTCCATGCCAGCTTGTGCATGATTCTTATGTTAAATCAACATCTGTCTTTTTTTCTTCAACCAGTGGAGCCCACTTGGCTTTCACCGACCAAGCATTCATCCAGTAATCGTGTTGGATGAAATAATTAAATAGAGTTCATTTACAGCTCAGACAAATTATTATTATTATTATTATTATTATTATTATTTGTGCAAAGTAATGGAAGATGATAATAATTAAATAGTACAAGTTGTCATCGATAGCTAAAAGGCTATCTTCCACCCTTCAGTGTCAAAATTATTGTCTATTTTGACGTTGATTCCCCAAAGCAGAGTCCTCGTTGTTATTATGCATGGAAAGAATCACGTGCAAGTATTTTAAAAAAGCTATATTTTTAAAATTTAAATTTTTTTATATTTTAAGGATGTTTTGATATGTTAATCTTAATTTTAAAAATTAATTACTATGATAATATTATATGAATTTAAGAGGGTATTAGAGAGAATGATAGTGATTGTTTTTTAAAATATTTTTTATTTGAAAATAAATCAAAACAATATATTTTTCTATTTTTTTTAAAATTATTTTTGATTTTGTCACATCAAAATAATATATAATTATTCAAAAACAATTAAGTTTAAATCAAAGAAACTTTCTAAAAATATATTTTTAACATATGATTGAAAATAAATTTTGTATCGACATAGCATAACATCATATATATATATATATATATATATATATATATATATATATATATATATATATATATATATATATATAAGCACATGGACAATAATATTGTAAGCAATTTGTTAATTACTTAAGCAAACAAAATAATGGCCCGAAGTTTGCCGACAACCCGACTGATTTTCCAATCCATTATGCTTATGATTGCTTGTTATTAATATTTTAATCATGCGTTAGCTTTTTATTCAAGACTTGTTTTAGATAATTTTAAATAAACTCAAGTATAAGAAGGAAGAAAAATCATAAATGAGAGATTTTTTTTTAATGGATTATAGATTTTATTATCTTCTGTTTATATGTATTTTTCTCGAAATAAATATTATTAATTATTTTATATATAATACTATAAATTAATAATAATAATAAAAAAAAACATTTCGCCTTAGTTCTCGTCGGCATTGAAAAGCTAAATACATTATCTTGGGACCCTCAAAGAAAAGGTGCAAATGACTAGCTAGTATTTTGACTTCTCGAACACTGCAATAAAAGAGCCTTCTTTGAAAGAGACCTCCTCGTTATCTATGACTGCAATAATGTAGGTCCATCATTTTTAAGGCCCAACAAGATCGTAGGGCAAGATATTTTGATGGCTCCTGTCGGGAAACTGTAAACAGACACGTGGTATACCTATTGAATTATAAGCCGTCCGATCATCATAGTCAAATCAACCCCATTCTAGCTTCTTCGTGATGTTGATGTGTCCATATCTTAGTCCATGACCGTACAACTGCTGGGCCCGGAAAATAAAAAGTATTTGTTGGCGACGGACACCTTTTTAATTGGTTGCTGGAGTGTTGTTGTCAGTCACAGTATCACGTGAGGGCTGGTTACAGTGCACGTGTCTATCTTTTTACATGCAAAAACATACGTTTACCGAACAGTACATCTCTGAATTATTCACTTATTCAATAAAGTCTAATTTTCAAAATAGAATTTTATGGCTAGAGTTAATTAAATTCATTTAATGTAATTGATAAATGTTATTCCTGCTATGATATATCATCATCATTCATGAAATTTAAGTTGCAAATTCATTCACAGCTTATATATATATATATATAAGATAAAAGAAATGAAATTTCTATCACGAGAGGTGAAGACAAAAAAAAAAAAAATTCCATGGCCAGCAAGCCCTAGAAGCAACCACCGTTTATAAGAAGAGAGAATGATAGAACTGCCACCTTTGTCGGATTGAGTTCATTTATTGTCTGATCCGAAGGTAAAATCAGAAGGGAAAAGGAATAGCAATCAACAACGAATTGAAAGACAGCAAGATTGCATTCAGACACTCATTGATGTTGTTTGAATCAACGGTCCAAAATGCTCCAACCTGCAGTGTACTCGGATGCCCCTTGCTTTGTTTTGTTATCTAGTGGTAACTTTGCTTGCAGAGAAAATTTCCCTGTTCTCTGATGGCAATGATTTCCTGAAAACTATCCTGTTGAAAACTATTTTTAAAAAAAAAACTATTTTTTTCTCTTCTCTTTCTCGTTAAAATTGATGTCAAAAACATCTCTGCTCGAACAGCACCAACCTGTTGTCGGGACAGGTAGACAGGTCAAATTAGACCATAGATTGTTTTTGAGGCCATGGGCATCGCTCGCATTTCAACCATCTGGACTGGTGGACCCTTTACTATTCCAAATGATTGATAAAATAATATAAATTATATTTTAGAATTTTATGATATTAAAGTATTTTTTTGAGATGATGATATAAAGTTTTGTAGATTCAATAGTCACGAGTTTAATTCTCATCTCTTATATTCTATTCGATAAAAATCAAACACAAAGATAATACGAGTCTGTATAAATTTCAAATTTAAAAGGTTTTTACCTGAAAAAATATATTATAAAACCTCACCTAACAAGCCATGAAATGTGTGGATGCTCACGTCGGTCATCAATTCTTTGCCTTGTTGTCTCTCCAAAAGCTTTTTGAAAGTATGGCCAGCTTGGGTTTCTAGAAACTGGTTTTTAGGGTTTTTTGAGGATGGAAAACGATGCATGCAAAAGATCTATTGTGACACTACCAGTGGCTGAACCTGATGGAGTAAGCCTAACCATAGATTTTTGACAACTCAGGAGACCCTGCATGAAGGACAGAGCAGTACGCTGGAATTGAATTCACATAATATGTCGCTGACTCTTTGATTTTCGTCATCGAGTTGAATATTTTTATCTGTGGAATGGACTCAGAGAGTTCAGTTTCATCGAGTAGAGACTGAATGAGTTCTCTTCTTTTAATAAATTATCAGGGGGAGACGCACCAAACTTGTTCTCCAGCCTGAAATGTTTAGTTTTGGAAAACCCCAACTAGATGAACCCATTATAAATTATAATTATAAGGAAAACCAAGCCTGGAGTGAAAAAAACAGCAATGATTTGCTTTACACACACACACACATATATATGATAATTTTGGAATATAATTTTTTTTTATTAAAACTTAGACTCTAGCCTTTTTAATCATTATTTTCTATTTAATGCATTGTAAGTCATTTAAATTAAAAAAAAATTATTCATCTTTTGTCATTCATGATCTTTTTTTCTTTTTTTAATTTAACTGAAAATAAAACAGCCTCCCCTTTTCTTATCTAGTTTAAAAAAAACTTCACCTATGGTTGTTCTTTTTTATAAGTTTTCTTATAGTCTCTAGGTTACCAAACAAAAACGATTGGAATTATAAAATGTATTTTCACTTCATCATATCAAACTTTAAAATGAATAACTATAATTCATATAGAAATAAGCAAAATAAAGAAGGGAAAGAGATTAAAAGAATGAAAAACGATTATAAGTGTGAAGGAGAAAATGAAAAAAAAAAGATAGAACAAAAAATATTTTTTATATCAAGGACTTAATTTATTTATTTCGGGTTATACAAGTTGGGTCAAGCTAAGTGTATTTCATAAATCCCAACCCATACTTAACCCGTAATATCAATTTATTAGGTTTATTGACCCATTTTATTAAAAACAAATATATCTAAATTATCTGACTTTAACAGGTTAGATTAGGTAAGATAATAAAAAAATTATATATGAGCCAAATATTTTTATAAGCATGTGATAGTTATTTTTCAAAATATTTTTCACTTGAAAATACATTGGAATAATTTTTTTATTTTAAAAAATTTATTTCTAACATCAAAATATCAAAACAGTCCAAAACATAAAAAAAAAATTAAAAACAAAATTAAGATACTCTCAAAAACACAACCACTCCACAATCCTCCTACCACCTGATGTTTAGCGTTAGAAACCCCCAGCCGGATGGATCAAACTAAGCAAATACTTGGGCCTGGGCATGAAATTCCCAGACGCACCGATTTAGTAATAGCTCTGCTAAAGGAAAAGCCCATCTGATATTTATATTACAAAAGTAGTATGGTATTATATGTTAAGATTTTTTTATTTACATATTCTTACATAATCGTTTACTTTAGTAATAGCTGTGCAAATATAGGTTTTGGTGCATTCCAACTCCAGTACTATGGAAGCAAAAAATATTGGCTAAATTGATTAAGGTTGAATGATAAACATATATTGTAAACAAGAAATACATCATATTACAAAATAAATAAATAAATAATTAATCAAAACATATATACCAAGAAGCTATTACAAAGGCATTATGAAATCAAAATTAACTATAAACGGAATGAACATTAAACTAGCTAGATGCATAATTATTCCTAAGATTATGCTAAATTTTAGGCTCGACAAAATGTATAAGACTTTTCCAAACAAATTCAAATCAAATTTCAGTATAATGTTGTATATGCGAAATTGTTAAGATTTGTGATGGGTTGTTTGTGATTTGTGTAGGTGAAAGGTTGCAGAAAACAATAGCAGTAAAGCTTGGACTTAAAGAACAAGAACAACACACAAGGTATTCGATGAATTGTCTGTGTAAATATTCATAGAATGCATGTCTTTAAATACATGAAGGAAACTAAACAAACTTCCTAGTAATCTGCCACTAATCGTAGTGGACAAGTGTTGTCACTAACTCAGCATCAACCCTCAACCATAGTGGACAAAGTGCTGCCACTAACTCAGCAACAACTCTCAGAAAATCAAGGAACTAATATTTGACTAGATCAAAATAGAAATAAAAGAAAAAACAGACAACATCAATTGATTAAATAAAAAAATGAATAAACTGAATAAAACTTAGAGTTAAAATGTCAATTGTCTAACACTCCTCCTTGACATTTTTACGACAAAGTCCAATCTTTTGTCTCAAGGTTTCGAATCTTTTCCTTAGGCAATGGTTTGGTAAAGATATCTGCAAGTTGTTCTACGGAAGAACAATGAACCAACATCACTTCATTAGATTGTTGTACTTCTCTAATAAAATGAAACTTGATTTTTATGTGCTTTGTGCGTCCATGGAAGACTGGATTCTTTGAAATTGACACTGCAGAACTGTTATCACACATAATCTTTGTAGCTTTAGCTTGCTCATATCCCAAGTCCTTTAACATTTTCCTCAAACCAAATTGTTTGGTTGACAACAGAGGCAGCAGCAATGTACTCTGCTTCAGTAGTGGACTGAGTTGTTGTCTCTTGCTTCTTTAAACTCCAGGTGAAAAAACCTGAATTAAGTGAGAATAAATACCCTAAAGTGCTTCTTGAATCATCAACACAGCCTCCCCAATCACTGTTAGTAAAGCCTCTTAGTTCCACAGTCCCTTCTGATGATCTTGGACAGAAAATACCAAGATCAATGGTACCTTTGATGTACCTAAGAACTCGTTTTGCTGCAATAAAATGAGTCTCCCTTGGAGAATGAATGAACCTTGCAAGAACACTCACAGCAAACAATATGTCAGGTCTGCTTGCTGTGAGGTATTGAAGGCTACCAATTAAACCTCTATACAAGCTTTCATCCACTTTTTCAGATTCATCATCCTTGCTTAGCTTGATATTTGTTACAATCCTGCATTTTGAACCTCTTTAGGATGTCTGAAGCATACTTCTGTTGGCATGTAAAAATGCCATGGCTGGATTGCATCACTTCCATTCCAAGAAAGTACTTCATTATTCCGAGATCAGACATCTCAAACATCTTCTTCATTTCTTCTTTGAACTCTTGGATCATTCCAAGGTCACTTCCTGTGATGAGCATATCATCTACGTAAATAGATACAATTAAAAAATGGTTACCACAGGATTTCACATACAAAGTAGCTTCATTTTGGCTTCTGTTGAACCCAAGTTGAAGCAGATATGTGTCCATTCTGTCATACCAAGCTCGGGGAGCTTGTTTCAACCCATACAAGACCTTCTTAAGTAGATAAACATGATCTTCTTTATCTTTTACAACATATCCATCGGGTTGCTCCATAAAGATTTCTTCAACAAGAAATCCATTCAATAAGGCAGACTTGACATCAAGTTGATGAATGTACCAAGAATTGTGTGCTGCAATTGCAATGAGAAGTCTAATAGTATCATACCTTGCTACTGGAGCAAAGGTCTCTAGGTAGTCCACACCATATTGCTGAGCATAACCCCTTACCACCAATCTAGCCTTGTGTTTGCATATTGACCCATCTGGATTGAGTTTAGTTTTAAAAACCCATCTTACACCTATCACCTTGCGATGCTTAGGCCTTTCAATTAGCTGCCATGTTGCATTTTTGTTGATCATTTCCATTTCTGCCTCCATTGCTCTCTTCCATGCTGGAAATTCTTGGGCTTCAGTGTAGCTAGTAGGTTCCAAAACTGCCATGTTGCATCTTTGGTAAATGTCTTCCAAAGAGCTTGTGCCTCTAACTAGAAGATCATCCACTGATTCATTAACTTCCAACTGAGGCTGCATGGTGAATGAATGATCAGAAATCATATTTTTCTGATGTTCCCAATCCCATGTGGTTGTTTCATCAATCTTCACATCTCTGCTGAAAATCACCTTCTCAGTTTGTAAGCAAAGGATTTTGTATCCTTTAGTTGTTGTTCCATAGCCCACAAGAAGTCCCTTTTGAGCTTTGTTGTCAAGTTTGCTCCTCTTTGGCTCAGTTATATGATAATAACACATGCTGCCAAAGATTCGAAGATGATCTACAGCAGGCTTGACACCATTCTAGCCTTCATATGGTGTCTTGTGCTCCAATGCTTTAGTTGGAAGTCGGTTCAACAAGTAAACAGAGGTATTGACAGCCTCTGCTCATAATTTGTTTGACATTTTCTTTTCAAGTAGAAGACATATAGCCATCTCCATCACTGTCCCGTTCTTCCTCTCACACACACCATTTTGTTGTGGTGTGTATGGTGTAGTGTACTGGTGCACAATACCACTGCTGTTACAATACTCAAGAAACTGATTTGAGGTATATTCAGTACCATTATCAGATCTTAAACATTTGATTAACATATCACTTTAATTTTCAACTAAAGCTTTGAATGTTTTAAAGATTGTAAACATTTCACTCTTAAATTTGATGAAATATACCCAACACATTCTAGTATAATCATCAATAAAGAAAATGAAGTACTTGTTACCACATAAGGAGGCTGTCTTCATAGGTCTACACACGTCAGTGTGGATGAGCTGAAGCTTTTGGCTAGCTCTCCATGCTTGTCCTTTAGGAAATGGTGGCCTTGATTGCTTGCCAAGTTGACATGTTTCACACAATTGAATCTCACCATTCAATATGGACAATGCTTCAACCATCCCCTTTTGCTTCAAATTTAATAAGCCTTTTTGGTTGAAATGTCCAAATCTTTTATGCCAAAGATTTGACACATCTTGAGTAGCACTCACATAGGCATGATTGGATATCTTTTCCCAATCAACAACAAAACTTTTGTTTTTCATCTTCACACAGAACATTTGTTCTCTAGAAGGATAAAAAATAATGCATTTGTGATCCTTAAATTAAAGAGAATAGTTCTTCTCCATCATTTGCCCAACACTTAGCAAATTTTGACTGATTGCAGGTATGAACAACACATCAGGAATGATTTTGATACCTGAATTTGTCTGAACATTGACTGACCCTCTGCCTTTGATATCCAAAAATTCTCCATTGCCAACCTTTACTCTGGATTTGTAAGTTTCATCAAGGTCTTTGAACATCGCAGCATCATTGCACAAATGATATGTGCATCCGGAATCAATGAGCCACGCATCAGCTGAATCATTTGTTGAGAAACAAGTGACAACAAAGAATTGCTCCTCCTGTGTATCAACTTCATCTGCAAGGTGAGCTTGTTGAGGCTTTGGATCTTAATTTTTGAATTTGCAGACCTTTGTGATGTGCCTTGATTGCTTGCAATTTCCACACATTGCATCTGGCCTCCACCAGCAATATTTTTCTGAATGTGTGTTCCTTTTGCAGTGAGTGCAAGGAGGGAACTTCTTCTGTCTTGAGCCTTCATTGGTGCTGCCCCCTTCATTTCTGCCTTTGGTTTTCTGATTGAAAATCTTTTTCCCTTTTCCAACCTGTTTTTACACATAAAATGCTCCTTCAGTCAGTTTGTCCTACCTTATTGTTCTTCGCTGCTCCTGTGCTTGAAGAGCACTCATTAGTTCACCTAATGAGATTTTGCTGAGATCCTTTGATTCTTCCAAAGAGGAGATTTTGGATTCAAACCTCTCAGGAAGAGTCACAAGAACCTTCTCCAAAATCCTGCTGTCAGGAAAGTCTTCTCCAAGTAATCTGATGTTGTTGATAATCAATGAAATTCGATCAGAGTATTTAGAGATTGTTTCATCTTCTTGCATGTTAAGTGCTTCAAAATCTCTCTTCAAATTCAGCACTAGCATTTGCCTTGTTCTGTCACTGCCTTGATATTCTTCTTTTAGTTTGTTCCAAGCCTCTTTGGCTGAATTGCAAGCCATAATTCTGTAAAAAATGCTTTCTGCCACAGAATTCTGGATGATTGATTTTACCTTGAATTTCTTTGCCTTTTCCTCACTACTGAACTTGATTTGAGCCATAGTAGGATTTGTTGGTAAGGGAGCTACTGGTTTGTCTTCAAAAACAATTTCCTAAAGATCATAAGCTTCAAGAAAAACTTGCATCTTCACTGACCAAATGTGGTAGTTTTCACCAGTGAAGATAATGGGGGAGTTTAAAAGTAGGTTGTTAGATGTCATTTTGGGATAAAAAAAATGTGTTTTTGGTCCTGTAAGATCTAAGAGTGCTCTGATACCACTGTTAAGATTTGTGATGGGCTGTTTGTGATTTGTGCAGGTGAAAGGTTGCAGAAAACAATAGCAGTAAAGCTTGGACTTAAAGAACAAGAACAGCATACAAGGTATTCGATGAATTGTCTATGTAAATATTCATAGAATGCATGTCTTTAAATACATGAAGGAAACTAAACAAACTTCCTAGTAATCTGCCACTAATCGTAGTGGACAAGTGCTGCCACTAACTCAGAATCAACCCTCAATCATAGTGGACAAAGTACTGCCATTAACTCAGCAACAACTCTCAGAAAATCAAGGAGCTAATATTTGACTAGATCAAAATAGAAATAAAAGAAAAAACAGACAACATTAATTGATTAAATAACAAAATGAATAAGCTGAATAAAACTTAGAGTTAAAATGTCAATTGTCTAACAGAAATTAATAAAATTATATAAAGGAGTTTTATTAACCCGCGTCAAATTAAAATGATTTTCTTTTTATATTGGAGAGGTGATCTTTATTCCACTATCATCTTGCATCAAATATGTCAATTCAGCTGCAAAAGTTCTCGTTCTAGTCAAGATTAAGACTAGCCAGCCAGTTTATCATCGGGCCTCGTAAGCATGTGCTCTCGTAAGGTTCAAACTCTTTTGTACAGTTAAGACTTCGATCAGATATAATGTTAGGTTTCTTTGTTTGACCAGCACGTAAGCATGTGGAAAAAAAACTATGAAAACAAGCTGCGGGCACCACACTTCAGTGGTATCATGTGAAAATTAGTGCGATTATCATGGGCAGATGTGGGAAAACTAGTGCGATGGTAGCTGGATAAATAGTAATTGAACGTGGAAATTAACTTGGCCAAGAAATTTGAGAGTCATTGGTAGTATCAAATTGAATATACACAAGCAAGATAGATAGTTATGAACTGTCAAAAAATACTGTTAAATCTTGTGCAGCTCTGTTAAACCAAAAACATGGAAATAAGCATTACTTAACAAATATCTGATGCAGTGTTCATTTGACAAACTATTCTTGTTCCAGTGTGCATCTGTTGCTGCAATGTCCATTCACATGGAAACTATGGCGTCGACACCTGTCTTGGTGGGGAGTTGTGTGGTGTATCCAAAGGCAATAGATAACCTATTTTATGAACGACGAGTGCTTGCAAATGAAAAAAGATGCAGAAGAAGTTTGGTCGGCCTTGTCTTTCGTACATAATCAAGCTGTTTATTGCACCAAAATAGTGGATTTTGGATGCGGTTTTGACTGTCCATTCTTTTCTTTGATGTGTTTTTCATATTATCTGTTATTACCTTTCCATGAGCTAACCAGCTTGTGTAGGTCTGGAACCCGCGGGCAAATCAAGAAGGATATGCTCCATCTGTCGTTGAAGTTTTCCGGATTATTGATGAAACTTTGGACGCGTAGTTTCAGCTGGCAATACCAATGCATCCAGCACTGCTACCTGACTTGATGGCTGGTTTTGACAGATGCCTTCAGTATTATGCAACTTGAGGCAAAATCTGGCTGTGGTAAATATTTGCAAGGCTCAAATATGTCCTTAGCTTCATTTTCTTGAGTTGCTAATAACAACTGCAATTAATCGATCTGATTTGTAGGATCACGAAATACATATGTTAGTCAGAGCGTGCATCTCTTGTAAGAGTATGGGACAGCCAGAGTTTTACTCGCTCACCTAGACTCATAAAGTGCATATGTTCCAAATATGCTAGCATAGACCAGATGTACTACTGGATAAAAGTTTGCATGGAAGAAGAAAGATGAGTTACCAAACACTCTGAAGAGAAATTCACAGATGAACGGGGGCAATTCTTTTGGGGTGCCCCAGCTGTGTGTTCGTATAAATACTTTGCACAGAATCCGATCAGAGTTGGATGTATTAGAGAAGAGAATAATAACCTATGGCAGGATTGGATAAGTTGGGACTGCCTTAGGATGTTGCAGCGAACTTGTATAGTACTCTGAAAGTGCCTCAGTTAATTATTCCAGTCGCTCTTTACCAGGATCAGCAATCCAGAATGAAGAAATATTGATAGAGGATGAGTCTTGCCAAGCTTGCTTGGTGGCCAAAATGGTAGAAGATACTGCATTATTTTTCTTGTATATTATCTACTGCATATTCTTTTGTACCATTCCGAGGTTCTTTGTTCTTTTTTCGATAAATTCAATGTTAGAGAGATTTATTTCCTTATTAAATGGTGCATGACCTGGTATAGCATCATATTATGTTGATTCTAGTGCTTGTATTATTTCATTAGCTTGCATCATGATTATAAAAGCATTAGCGGAAGCCATTAGGTTCAAACTTAGGGGTCATTTGCATTTCTTTAAATATACCAATATACAACAATAGCTGAAACTTCTCCTAGACAGCTCATCATCGTTACAACTCGGATGAAAACTTCAATTAGCAGAGATTGTCAGACTTGTAATGTAATTCTACAAAAATATCTTACCCGACTGTAACGAGATGTGAAGTTCGATGTCTGCAGCCTTCTCGAAGTAAAACTTCTAGAAAGAGTAGCAGTTTCTCTTGTGAAGCATTGGCTATGCAAAACTTTAAACAAACATGTTAAACAAGAATGCACCGAATTCCAAATCCACCATCTACAATCCTTTGAAATGATGAGCGATCGATCTGTGGTTTGAATGATGGTTGGTCACCAGGAAAAATAGTCAAGGTAGTAGCAAAACGTACCGTGCATTAACATCTTCATGAAGATCAAAAACAAAGCATCATTGTTCTTCTAAGATGGCACGCCCAAGATTTGTAGCAAGGGCGAGCCTAACAGAGTTTAATGCCTCCGCTGGCAAGTCGGTGGCAACAAAGCCTGGACGCACGCTTGCCATGGACAATTCTTGCAGTTTGTTCAGCAAAAGGTTTGTTTGTGAGACATTTAGCAAAGGTCGCCCTGGCCAGGTAAGCAGTGTCAGCTGCAATAAAGAATCATCAGCTAGCAATTAGTCCAGCATTCATGAATGCTCAATTAATCATACACATTCTGTAACACAAAAAATATGGTTAGCCTGCTCAATGTCAAAAAAATGTTAGCTGGCAATTACATTTAAAAAAATCCCAGACCAGTTGCGAAGTATGGAAATTCCAAGGCATGCACAGAATAAACTTCTACAATACACTGCACTTTTTCTATCTCGGATATTATTTAATGTTTAGAGGGAGGAAAGGAGAAAAGGCTTACAGAATCATAAAGAAGTGGCAGCCAGAAACGTTGGGGAGTAGAAGAATTCTTCATAAGCTGCACATTCACAAAACAGAAACTAATAAAAATCCAAACCTTGCAACATATATGTTATTAAAAAACAGAGCTCCCTCCAAGCAGGAGATCTGAGATGTTCTGCAAAATCACAGCTTATTGCTGCTTGTGCAACTACTTCATATTTCAACAAGTGAACAACATTACAAGATCCAGGGTCTTTCAGAATATGTAGATAGTATTGACTGATGCCACATCAATATGATAGAAAGTTGTTGATTAGACATACCGACATAAGCGAGTCAGCAGCATGCCGAGCAGCATCTAGAGTTTTCTTATCACAAGCCTGCTGTAGTGATTTCTTGAAATCCCTATACCTGTGAAACATCTAGGTTTAGAAACAAGATTGAAAAAAAAATGGAAATGAAGTAAAGGGAGGATTATGATCACTGCTGAATTAGAGAAAACTTGTACTTGTGCAGAAACTCAAGACTCCCAGCAGGCTTTGATTCCGAACCCAACAATTCAATTAAACCCTCCCATTGCTGTATAGACAAACAATATGGAAAAAAAAATACCAAGGTTATTATTATTATTATTATTATTGCTAGAGTAATTTAGCATTGGCCAGCTGATCAAATCAATGATTGCAATAACAACAACCTTGAAGCTCTCACTAGAAATTGACTTTCCAACAGAATCAAACAAATGTCGGGCAATCTTGTTAAGGAGAAATTCATCCCGAGCTTGCTGAAGCCAGAAAACTCCCAAACCTTTCCTCCCATGCTTCCAGTGGTACACTCCAGCAATCTATACATAATTACTAAAATTTGTTAGTACAAGTGCACATATACCTAAAGTCTTGCAATACTCAAGATAATTAAAAGAAACTAAAAGGGGTAGTGGTTTTATTGTATCACAAAACACTGTTCATCCTCTCACAAATAACTATGGATTAAAGCAATGTTTTTTTTTAAAAAAAAGATCTCAAGTTGATCCTTAAAGTTTTATTTTGCATGATTGAGCTTTTTTTAGGTCAAATTACATTCAATTGCAGATTTTTTTAAGAAGATGGATTGAATTGAAAGATAAGAGACTTGAGTGAAAAAAAGGTTGAAAGGGAGGCAGATCTGAAATTTATTTTAAAAGTTCATTTCCATCCCCATTGTTTTGAACTATTATGTAAATTGTCCCTGTAATTTTCAAAACTTCAATTTTGATATTGAAATTTATTTTTCTTATTTTTTGGTCTTTTTTGGATGGACGGAGAGATAGGGAGTCACCGGATTCCAGCGTAGAGAAAGTTATCGTTAGTGATGTTTCCAGGCACTAAAAAAGTTATTCTGTTTAAAATAGTTCTGTGATGAAAAGAGTTCAAATTAGATGTTTGTTTACCTTGAAATTGTCTAAAAAAAGAGACATGATCATGGAAAGATTTTGCGGTTCAGGTTGATTTTGGATTTTGAGTTGGTTTTTTATGTTTTTGAAGACCATGAATTTGTTTAGCAAAGTTCCTATGGTGTTTTCTAGGTATTTTGAGTAAAAAATGAATTGAAAATGAGTTTATTTATCAAAAACTCCAAGACTTTGTTTTCCCGATCCCATAGTGACCGGATTCTGGGGATTAGCAATGACACGTCGTCTGCAAATGCAGGTGATGCATCTTTTTTTGAATTTATTGGGGCAAATAACATGTTCGCTTCATTAACTTTAAAAATACCAAAAGCTGATCTTTTCATAAAATATAAAAGAGATTAAGGGTGACATGCAAACCGTTACTGTATGATTTTGATGATGTTATTGTCTCTCTTTCTATGTATATGTCTTGTGATAATCATCAAAATGAAGTCCACACAACAGCCATTGCTTGATGAGCCAAGTGTTAGGTGTGGCTTTCTAGGCCTAGCAACATCTGATCTAATTCTTCGTTTAAAAAAAAAGATTTTTTTTTAATGCCTTATTTGGCATGTATTTTTTGAAATGATTTTTTTTATATGATTTAGTTAATATCCTGTCTATGATTTCGTTTTTGCTTATGTAACATTTTTTGGATTGCGATTATATTTTAATGATATTGGGTTTGTTTGATTTGTAAAGAGATTGATATGATGTGACTTTTTTAAAAATTTCATATTGATTAATTTTTTAAGAAACTATTGATTTCTTTATAAGATTTTTAATAAAGTGCAACATTGCATATTGTTTTTTCTTCATTTTCTTTAATAGATTTTGTGTCAGTTTCTATTAATAATTTATTTTGATAAACAAAAAATTCATTAAATACAACTAGATAAATTATCTATATTGCAATATTAAATATCTAGATATACCTTTGGCTTCTACTTTTTTCAGTTTTGTTATTTGTTTTTTATTTATTGTTGATGACACTTTTTTTTTCATTTCTATACATAATGATTATTGATTTGTTCAGTTAGATGTGTATAAGCTTTTCAATTTACATTTTGAACTGTTTTATGTAAAAAAATAACATTGAAGAATTTTGAATATTCAATTTTTTTATTATGTTTTGATGTTCTAGATTTAATCTTTATTCTTATGATTTCTGATTTTTTTTCTCTTTTATAAAAGTTTTATTCTTTTCAATTTCACCCTTCAATTCAAGTTTATAGTGTATTTTTTTTATTTATTTTAGCCTTTATTATTTTGATTTTTATCTTTTTGTTAATATTTTTATTCTTTTCAATTTGACTCTCAAATTGAAAATTTGCTGATACCATTTGATTTATTTACTTATTTAATTGTGATTTTAACCCTCCTACATTGTTTTGCTTTTTTTGTAGTATTTTTTGTGTGATTTTAACCCTTATAATTTTTTTCATGTATAGCTTATATCTAATAATTTGGGTTACTATTTGAAATGTTATCAGTGATTGAAAATTTTGTGTTTTTTTTTTCCAATATCATTTATCAAGTTAATCTAAATTTAACTCAGTTATCGAACTTTTTCTTATTTCATTAAAAACATAAGTATCTCCAAGAGATTTTTTTCCACGTTAAAAAAAATAGTCCGACCAACAGTGTTGTCCGTGCCACCAATTTAGTATGGCACTAAAAGACTTTTGTGTATACAATATAACATGTTTAAGTTTCACTATCAACAAAAGCTACTGGCAGAGAATTGGCTGAGCTCAAAGATACAAGACTTGGTGTATTCATTTATAAATAAAGTCAAGGATGCGTTTTAAGATTTCATATACCTTCATAATGTTTGAGCTGACATGGTCGAGTTCATACAGACGACAAATTTCTAAATTCTGCAAGCAGACAGATAAATGTCTATCAATCAAAGATTTAAACATCAACCAGAAAGGCACCAAAAAATTTACACAGGGATGACACTTCAAGATGAACCAATTACCTTAAGCAACAATTGATTGTGTTGGGCAGGCTGCCTGTATAATAAAAACTCCAACAAACTCATTCCTTGCTTCATACACGATGTCAAGTAAACTGGAGCAATCTGCAGCGGAAGACAATTGAATTAAAAAATACTTGACAAAATAGGAACGGGTAAATTACTGCCTAGGTAAATACACAAAAAGGGGCAGTTAATAAGAAAAAAATAAGACAAAACAGTGCCTAATAAAATGAGCTTTAGAACAGAGAGAATATCAACCTCCACATTTCATGTTCAAGAATCTTACCTTGAAAAGTACACAACCAGGAACTTTTAGGCAATCAACAACGTTTGAATCCCAAACTAGTTGGGTTGGCTCTTTCCAAGAACAGGCAGAATTTATTATACAGTTTTTAACTGAAACTGAATTCTAAATGCAATGGAGTAGAAGAAACTAAATTGAACATCTCCTAGCATAAGGATAAATGAAAGGACATTTGAGTTTCTTTTTTATCCAAACAGGTCAGGTCTACTTTTGCATCAAAATAGATTGTGGTGGAGCTCTGTCATGACAGATGTCAAAATAATGCCATTGTTTAGATACAATTCTGCCTCTTCTACAGGAATTCAAATTTTTGAATGATTATTCTTGAGCCCAGTTTCAATTGTGCACTAAATTGCATATCCTTCTCCTTAAATCCTACTTTTGTATATATTCAAATATACTGTACATTCCGTATTCATTACACAAGTTAGCTTGGATTCAGGATCTCAAATATGAAATATTATGTACTGATCTACTACTTATATTAAAACTAACTCTTCTAGCATAATCTGTCATTATTACAAAGGATTTAATTAGCATGCCATGATTCAAGCAGTTTGCACTTACTTGCCAAGTCAAGAAATGAGAAGTTAGAACTTGAGCATAAACAAGACGATGGAGCTCTTCCATACTTATTCCCCCTATGTCATCATGCTCCTTGTGTAAGAGAATATCTGCTTGGTCACTCCTAGCAGTCAATAACTCTATGGCATGAGCCACCATCCTGTTGAAAAGGCATCAAATATAGTATAAAAGGGTTGTATGGTAGAATTTTTCTAAGACAATTAAATCTCAATTAAATAAGCTTCTACATGTTGAACCAAAACGAGGATCTAGAGAAAATTAATAAAACTCACCAAGGACCAAACTCTCTTGAGCATTCTGCCAATACAACCTGCAAATGTTTATAAGAATAAAAACAATAGGGAGTAAAACAATGGACAATACAACCTAGCAGTTTCAGATCCACATAGCTCACCTCAGTATTTTCCCCAATAATTCCAATTATTAGCCGCAGCAGCTTATGTGGACTAGACATTGGTTTCATCTGAACACATTTCTGAGCTAGGTTGTACATGCCTTCAAACCCCTGACCCATGAAAAGAATTAAATGGAATCTCAAGTCTTGCAAAATGGATAAAAAATCAGCAGCGCATAGAATTAAGACACAAATAATTCGATAAACTTAAGGAACAAAGTAAAGTATGCACTTACAGCAGTGAATGGCCTAATGAATAGGAAGTGAGATATATACAGCTCTATCCAATGGGCTGTTGCAGTGCAGAGAATCTTGGTGTTTCCCAACATGATCTGGATCAGATTTTTTAAGCCCTCCCTGGTTTGACGGTGATGGCATGGAACCCAAAATGCACTGGAATCCAGCTTAGTTATTTGTTCTCGCCATTTCTCCCATGCCTAGAAAATAAAAGATATTAAACAGCATGGTTATAAAAATAATATATATAGGAAAAGAAAAAAAGATTCAAATATGATTCTAAAATGCACAAGTACCTTCATAAAATCAGGTTTGGCTTCAAAGCATTCACCTAATTTTCCATTTTTTAATTCCGGACGAAAGCGTGGCATCATTGAAATTAGAACAGCTACAGTCTCAACTAGCCCATTCTCTGTCTGCTCAATACCAGAAAAACACACGGGACTTGAAAATCAACTGTTAAAACAGATGCATGGATGAACAGTAAATACCAAGGAATCTTCATTTTGATAAAGATTCACATAATGAATCAAGAAGCAAAAAAACCTCAACCTAAAATCAAAGCCCAAACAACTTTTTTGTTATTGTTAATGATTGTTTTTTGTTTATTTACATAAATGAATATCGATTTATTTAATGCGATGCTTGTATAGGCTTTTCAGTTTACACTTTGAATTTTTTATGTTAGAAAAACACATTGAAGCAACCTGCATACCCGATAATGTTTTAGAAAAAATTATAACCCACGACAAAGCATGGGTTAAATGGCTTGTAATTTTCAAACAGCATGTACATATTCAATCAATCATCATTAAATTCTTACCAACCTCTCTATGGCCTAGCTGATCTAGCTGATAAGATCCATGCAAGCGCAAAAGTTTCACCTGCAAGAAAAAAACATTAAGTCCTGCTATAAAAGGAACTATACCACTCAACATACTACAAGAAAGATTGGGCCCAAGACCACTTTACCACAATCTCTAGCCAACCAATTGCCAGTGCAGATGATATCACTTCCCAATATTTAGGATCATCTTCAATGACCTGCATAAAACAATCATATAAGATTTGATATTCACAAGAAAAAAAATGAGTTCACAGAGGTTTTGACCATGGATAAAATAAATGTCAAATAAGTTGCACAAAAGTCCTATCTAAGAATTGATTCAATTGAACATATGCAACCAAATTTCATAATATTTTGAAACGTGGTAGTGGTTGTTTTTCAAAATATTTTTTGCTCAGAAATACATGAAAATAATAATTTTTTTTAATTTTTTTAAATTTATTTTTAACATCAGCACATTAAAATAGTCCAAAAATACTAAAAATGTTAATTTAAAGGAAAACAAATCAAATTTTGATGAAAAACAGGTTCAACTTTAATTCCAAACACCCCCTTCATCTCATTTCAACATTTTAAGCTGGAGAGGTTTGCCAAACATCCAGCATTCCCATAGATAGCAGACTGAAATAGACTCAAGCAGACAGAAATAGACTCAAGCTCCGTTCATGGACGACCCTATACAGAGAACAATTTATGCACTAACAGGATTACATCTAGCAAAATTGCTAGCCACCTTCTCCAATCATGATATTGCAAAATCAATTTCAGCACATAATGAGAGTATAAGTCTAACAGTTATGCTCACAAATTTATTAGATACTTGGCTAAGCAAAGAAAAAAAAATAAACTGTTTAATAGAACCTGAAAAAAAAATGCAGAAAATAATCAAACCTGTAAAGTAACTAGTGTCCCTTGAAACTCCACAAGTTTTGAATGGACAGTTGGCTGATCACCTGATAACAGACAATCATAATCCTGGCAAGACCAGAAAAAATAAGAGTAGCAGAATTAACAAAAGGGTTCGATCAAACACAACCACTAAAAAATCACACAAGATAGAATGCATGAATGATCATTACAGCCAACCAATCGACAAGGCGTTCAGGCAACCAACTCTGACATAATTTGTCTGCATAAAACATTTCCATCAGCTCCCACGCTGCCTTTAAACTAGTTGGTTCCTCACCTTTCTACACAAGATAATTAACTTAATTAAACAATCAGCCACTAACTCTAAACTCTAAATAAATAAATGAAAAACAATGGAGCCAAAGAAATTTCACCTTTAAAACTTCTTTAGGATCTTCGATTAAAGGATCATTATTTGACTTCGGATTCCCGAGTAGTTCTTTTATGTCCTTGCTATACTCCATTACATGCTCCCACCTAAAGAAAATAATTTATCTCATTCTTTATAAAAATAATTCAATAAATAAATACATATACTTTATAAACAACAATACAAAAAAAAACACTTGCCAGTCGAGGTGAAATGGAGAGGGACTTGATTGTAATTTAGACAAACTCGAAGCTGAATTCTTGCGACTTTGAAGGAGCGCGAAGGGAGTAACGGAGCCATAAGCAATGCGCCGCCACTGCACTGGTTCTCTGACATCGGCGGCTCCGCTGTCGAGATTTACCTCCACAACTTTTCCCCCAATTTCTCCGTCGGAATCGGAATTGTAAGGCGGGTTACGAAGTAAAGACACGCGGAGATTGTTTCCGCGGGCCCAGGAGATTGAGACGCGAGTGATTGGAGGTTTTAGGCCGTGGTGAAGCGGGTAGACCACGGCGATTTCAGTGTCTGGCACGAATGGAACTAACGCGCCACCGCTTGCAGAAGCGGCAGAATCCGCTGCGACGTCCGGCATTACGATGGAGGAGTAACGAAAATGATGGAGGAGTAACGATCTAGGGTTCTGGAGGGGTTTTGGAAGGAAAGCACGACTGGAGACTGTTATTTGATCGGTTCGCTGGTTTATGTGTGATAAAAACGCAGCGTTTTTTTATCTACCTGGGGTTTATGGTACCGTTTATTTTAAAGCATTTTGTTACACATTTATTTTTTAAGAAAATATTGTTTTTTGTATTTTTAAATATTTTATACTATTTTAATATAATTTAAATAAATAAAAATTTAAAAAAATATGAATCAAACACGAAAACCTATAAGTTTGATCCACCATCTATAAAATTTATAGACTAAAGTCCTAAATGATTCCTACATTCTATCCTTTGGTTATTTTATTTTATTTTTGTTAATTCTCTTGTTTAATGTACAATAAAAATAAAATATATTTTGAAGAAACTTGGATGAAAAAGTTAATTAACATTGAATGAAGAATTTAGTTAAGAATATTAATTAGCAACAAAATACAATATCTTTATCATTACAAAGTTTTTAGTACTAGTTTCAAAAACGAGCATTATCTTGTAAGATGTCAATCTACTTATCTTTAGCTTAATTGAAAAACTCATATCCTTTCTCATCAGAAAGAATATAATCATTATTTTTTTATTCTTCATCATTTTTTTAGTATCATCATAATCATTAGCACCCTTGTTGTATCTACTAAAAATCTCATCTCCATTATTAGTACCTATATTATCACCAGTAGAACATATAACCAAAATAAAATCAACATTAATGACCATATCATCCCATAGTTGTCAATTTTGTTTCGTTTCGGGTTGAAAACGGCCAAAATGTTTTGTACTAGTTAAAAAAATGAGACAAAATAGCGTCGTTTTAACCTCGATTTAAATTCCAACCCGTTCTGTATTTTTCAACCAAATACTGGCTGAAACATACTGGTTTCGTTCCACTCATTTTATTTTGGCCAAATAGAATTTTTTAAAATAATAAATAATTTTACAATATCGATCATATTTCTTAATCCGATCGTTCGATTAAGATAAAATTTTATGAGGAGTCTCTTGACATATTTATATATATTATGTTAAATTTTTAGAGAAATTAGAAAATATAATGACCTTGCGAGATTGGTGATGTCATTCTCATAATATTATACATGTTCATAATTTTGCTCAAAAAATATATTTTATTGTGTTTTTTTCTAGATTAAATTGCATAATTCTAAATAATTTTTTTTTTGAATTTAAACTATTTTTTTAAATTAATATATTTAATTATATATATATATACACATAAACAGTACAATCCCAAAACGGTGCGCCGAAACGCTCTGAAATTGAAACATTCCATTCCAATTGAAAAAATAAAGCACCAACTGAAATGGTATTGACAACTTTGATATCGCCAGTAAGAATATTACCAATAACACTAAAACCACCACCACCAAGAATAACTCTCGCAACACTACAACTAACAAAACCACTAATAAAACCTTTAATATATTAATATTAGCACTAACAGCTATATCATGTGCATTAATAACACATCTTACAGCACAACTAACATTAACACCACCATTTACATCACCTCTCACAATACTATTAACATCAACATCACCACCAATATCATCACCCAAGTCACCACCTACATGATTATTAACTTTTTATCTTTGCTTAAACACAAATCTTGTTCCTCAATAACTTATTTCATTTTTGTTTTGTTTTGAAATTCATCATAATATCTAACAAAATACTTAATTTTAGGTGACATGCTATCATCAGGCTAAATGAATAACACCACAACATTCTTTGGGTTATATAAAAAGCATCATTATCATAAGTGACATCAATGTCTGAGTGTGTGTGAAAATATTCAGCATTTTCTTATCCTTACATACTTGATAAATCATACTTTGAGACATTATTAAAAAAATATAGTCCATCTATAATCTTTTATTTGAAACCCTAACAAGTAATGTCATAAACTTATTTGCATGTGAATAATATGTTTATATAAGACATATATCAAAGCAATAAATTCTTATGATACATAAAGAACTATCATGATGAGCAATCATATCTTTGTATTTTGTGTCATAGTGAGAAATAAGTTCCTTCTAGTGAGTTTAACCTCCCCCCACACACACACACACACAAAAAACAAGTAACATGATCTCATTTCACCTGGTTTTATTAATTAAAGGTTAAAAAGAAAAAACAAAACAAAACAAAGCACAAACTTCTTTACAAAATACATTTATCTTCTTCATACATGCACATACTAGTTAAAGCACCTCTAAACCTCCTTGTGGATCAACAATAATATTTAATTTCTATCATGTTTCAAGTTACACATGATGAAAATCAATCTAGACTTAGACTTTTAAAACCCTATTTAACTTAAAAAAAATAATCCAAAACTATATAATGTTTAATATTTTTTTTTAGAAAGAATCTTGAAGCAAAGCAATACATTTTGAATTCATGACAAATTGACATTTTAAATACAAACTAAAACAAGAAATTTAAATACAAACTAAAACAAACATTTACCCATCAAGATGTCACCTTCTAAATCTAACTATTAACCATACTAATCCAATCTACATAAGTTGACATCCCTAGATATATATATGTCATTATAAAAATAAAGAAAGAAAAACATAAACCATAAACCTTTAATTTTGTTTAAGGTCTATACAGAAACTTATTAATTATGTTCAACATGACATCAAAATAAAATAAAATATTGTTCAACATGAATTACATTTGTTTTATGCAACATATAAACAACTAGGGTTAATTAAACAATAACTTGTTTTTCAATAATTTGGGCTCTTTAATGGTGCAAGGAATAAACAATAATATATGATTTCTCACTACTCCAAACGTGTTTTATATTTGGATTACTTTTGATTTCAATAGAAAAATCAATTATCAAACTATTTTTTGGGATTAAGATTTCAATTTTAAAATTGACAAATTGCTAATTAAAGAAGTTTTATTAGGTAACATCATCTACTAAATAACTGAATTAACATTTTTTTATGAATAAAAAATGCACTATCAATGATTGGCGATGTCATGACAACAAATAAATTGGGGAAATACCTTTGTTGTTGAGTTTTAGATGAAATGAGTACAAGAAGAATCTAGCAATGCAATGAACTAGAAGATTTAGTACATGATAAATCCAACATTTGGGTTTGATTTTAATTTTAGGATCAATTAAGGTTAGTGAAGAGAGAGGAGAGAGGGCAATGTCCGTTGAAACGAGAAAAGAGATGAAATATATTTGATTTGTCATTTCTTGTCATAAAGAGTATTAGGTTAATTTGTCAAATTTGAAAAGTTTAGTTGACTCATTACATAAATGGTATTTTTAAAAAAATATAATGAGTAATCACAATTTGGATTAAACTATAGAAAGTTAAATGTAATTTTTCCCTTTGAAAAAACAATTTTTTAATCCTTTTGTTTTAAACAATGGGATAACTTAAATCTTTGATATTTGAAAATTTATAACTTACCCTTTTATTATTGATCATAGTAGTTAAACTCGACCTAGTTTGTACAAACAGATTGGCTCAAGAAACTCACTACTTGGAGCCTAATTTAGACTTGTATCTAAGTGACAATGACTTGATAAAATCTCATTGACCCACCCAAACTAGTTTCAAACTACGCCAAATCAATATTGAGAACTTTTTTTTTAAAAAAAAATAACAACAATGTAATGTCATTTGAATAAAAATAATTAACATGAGTTTACCCAATAACCCCAAGCCTTTTCCAGTTCATTCCCTGAGCTAGGTTGGGTTTGACAACTATATTATTAAATTCATTTCAATAAAAATAACTTATTAAGATTTACCCCGGAAGTCTTTTTCAGGTCATTTCTCTAGGTCTCATAACAATATATATATATATAAATAACTTTTGAATTTGAAATATAATTTAAAAAATATTTTTTGTTAAACACATGTTTAATAAAAAAAACTCAAATAAAATTTTATAGAAAGAAAGTATTATAAATTAGAATTGACAAAACAAATTAAAGCATATTTAAGACTGTTTTTTTGAATAAAAAATTATAAAAACAACATAATTCAATATATAAAAAACAAACATATTAACCAAATCTACTAATAAACTTAGCTAAACCTCCTAGGATATGTAGATAAAAAGCTTTTGAGAAAGAATTCAAATGGCTGAACTTTTATTAAAGGACGAATGACTTAAAGCCAGCAACACAGAATACAAAGACAACTTTATTATAACTTATGAGAAAAGAAAAAAAAACCCTACAATTCCACAATTATCCCAAACAGTTGTTAGAATGGTGGAAAAATAAAGATAGGACAAACCTGGGAAAAAAAACAGACACTATCAATTTGACCACTAAATAAGTTTTATTTCAAACTTTTAGAAATTCTAAATTAAAGGCTTTCATCTCCTTTTAAAACTATTCATTCATATTTTCGTCCAAATTGCACTTTTATTTTACAATAAACCATGTCATTTTAAAACAATATAACGTTTTTAGTTAAATGATTTAGGAGTAAAATTAATCAAAAACTAGTTTGGGTGTAATTTTAATGTTTGCCCAAATAAATAAAACACTTGTTGTAAATAGGAAATGGATTTGGATTTGGAAAACGTTTCTAAAAAGTAGATGTTATTTTTTATTTATTTATTTAACCACAGGGCTACATCTTACACTTTGTTCTATGAATCGAAGTCTTATTATCACACTGAAAATGTAGACATTTTCCAGCAATCAACCTCACCTCCCTCTATCTCAAAACAATTATATAAACTACAGAATCTGTTCCAATTTTAAAGGATAGTGCAAGGAAAATCTTTTGACTCAATCAAAGATAGCGGAGCTGACCAACCAACTACCATGCATGTTTGATCTTTGAATTGTGAAAGAGATGCCTGCATGCATTTTTTTTATAGCCTTACTTTGCTGAAGTTGAAGATGGCAGACACTCCTTTATAATCTCCTGAATCCTTCTCTTCATTATCTTGTCTTTGATAGTTGCACGCATGTCGCGGTAGAACAATTCCAATCTACGAAGCTTACCATGATCCGACGATTCTAGCATGCTCTCCCATTCTTTTGCGATGTCAAAATTACCTGAATTCTGTAATGAGATTGGGATATCCTGGTAAGTAAAGAGGTTTGCCGAAAACCAATCCATGAAGCATGCCACCATATTGTTCCATTATAGAAAGTTTTGACTGAAGGAGCTTTATCTCTTCCATTGCCAAAGACAAACTTCTGTCTGTTTCAGCAACTGCTTTGGAACCATTGCTCTCCTCACCGACAGTTTTCGGTTCTGATTGCTTGAAATCCTCTGTCAGTGGAGGCCAGGATACAAAACTGGGCGCAAAACAATTGATCGTCTTACCATTTCCAAGGACGCCACTTGTACCCCTGCCCCAAGACCAAAGCTTGTATCCATCATTAGCAACAATAACAGTGTGGGCAGCTCCACAGGCAACTTGAATTGGATTGTGAAATATGGGACCATCTACACCATAGCCTGACATTAGCAGGGGAGAAGCAGCATCCCCAGCGTCTGTTCCTGTAAAACTAGCATCTGGGCACAGGCCAAGACCCTTTTCCATTCCCCATGACCAAACATCTCCTACCGACGAAACAACACTAGTGTGAAATAAACCACAGTCAACAGAGATCAGGTAGGCTTGTTGTGGCAATTCTTTTACAGGCTCAGGTTTTAGCACACTTTGGGTAGTTCCATGCCCAAGCTGTCCGTTATCCCCAAGGCCAAATGTCCAACACACACTTTCTAATGTGTCATTTGTTCTCTTTTTGCGAGCGAGCAAAGCTGTGTGATGTGCACCACATGCTACCTCATAAACATCCCAAGAAGAGTCCTGGTTAAACATTTCAATAATCTCAGGATGGACTCTGCTCTCTCTATCTCCCAGACCCAACTGGCCATGGTTATTATTACCCCATGAATAGCATACTAGATCTTCACCTTTATATGTTTCTCTAGCACTAACCAGGGCAACAACATGTTCACTTCCACATGCCACCTTCACAACAGGGTGGCCATGGAAATCATGAACAGGAATTGGAATGAAACTACTCTCAAAAGAGATGCTACTTCCATTTTTGTTGCTTTGTTGTGGGCAATTTCCCCACATCCAAAGGGTTCCATGATCATCGATTGCTAGAGACATCATTCCTCCAGCTTTGATAGAGCATATCTATATTAGAGACAACATAAATAGAATTACTAACCAGACTTTTAAATGCAAAATAGTGATTCGAAGAATTCTATACCTTCAGTGGTCCTTCACTCTTTGTTTCTGAATGATCCAGTGAACCTAGGGAGCGGGAGCCCAACTCTAGGCACTGGTCCATTAGGTGTGGCATTGAATAATTCTCTCCACTAACACCAAGTTGGCCATCCATACAACAGTCAAGGTTGCACAAAAAAAGTACACTAGCAAGCGCAAAGTTAACAGAAGTGCATTTAACACTCAAGAACATTAGCAGTAAAGGATACAGATGTTGTAGCCCCAACACCAGACCGATCCATCATCTGCCATTGCATGGACAACAAAGCATTATTAGAGCAGCCAAAACTTCTCTTTACATCTAACACTTACAATTGTTTGTCAGTCAAAATGTAGCCTTAGCCTATAAAAACAACAAAAAATCATCCAGCAGTTATATAATACAATAGCTAAATAACACTAATAAACAATATATATAAGATGTGACTTGGGATAAGCAAATGAAATCTAAATCTAGAGTGTGGTGCTTAAGAGTAACATTGATAGAGAAATTAAAGAGAGTAATTGCTTATAAGTACATGTAAGCACATACAGTTAACTAGCTTAAATTGAATTTATCATTTAATGACATGTACATGCTTTTTGGTAATCTCTTCATGCGTAAGCAGTAGAGGATTATCACTCCATAATCCATTTACCCTGGAATATGGAGGAGGTGAAGTGATCCTCTGGGACATAATTTAAAATTGGCAAGCTTTGATCTACCTGCCTCATTTCTTTGGGCACAAGTTGATAGGCACAAAAACTACATAAGGGTTAGTCTGCTTGAACTAGAAACCATAGAATTAACCACCTGCCTCCTTTACTAATGCAAATCCCTATCTCAATCCAAACCGAGTTCAAACTAAATGGTGATTCGTTTTCTTGCAACAGATCTTTATGGTTATTATTCACATCATAGTCCGGAAAGAACTATCATATACACCCAAGAAAGCTACTGAACTTCAAGTCATCCAGCAATTTGCAATAAGACAGAAGAAAAGGAAGAATCTTTCACAGAACCTCAAGCATCCCCAAAGTACAAGGAGCTTCACTTGGTTCCACGAGAACAAAAAAATGCACAAAACCTATGGCAAATGTGAGAAACTAACAATCAAAAGCGAAACTATAGTATATGCCCTGCCCTAGTCTCATGGAAATAATTTTGATATGTGATATATTGATGTTAGAAGAACCATAACAAAAAGTTCTTAAACTACCATTTCTGCTATTTAAAATTCGGAAGTTCAACCATCTCTACACAATCAAATGTCTACTATACCAAAGCAGATTCTTCATAAGCAATCAATTCATAAAATTTACACACTTCAACTCTCATTCAAATATACAGCCAAACCCAATAAAACATTAACCTATATTCTTATGTCTCAAAACAAAACAAGCCATCACAAATCAAGAATCAAATCAATAAAAAGTTAATAAAGCCAACCTGCAAGAGCAAGACTATGATAAGCACCAGCAGCAACCCCCACGAAGTTGAGTCTTTTTTCTTCACAAGTTTCGAACTTTACTTGTATAGGAAAAAGCTCATCCACTTCTGAACCAGTCCCAAGACGCCCAAACATTCCTCTACCCCATGAATACACACGCCCATCTCCTACAATTAAACCAACACACAATTAAAAAAACACAATTTTCACTATCCCAGACCCAATGCAACCAATTAAAAAATGAATCTGCAATATATACATATATTACCTGTGAGAATAAGGGAGTGAGCTTCCCCAGCAGCCACGAATACCACTTTACCAGAGAGTGCTGTACTGCCCTCCATTTTATTCAATGTAAAATGATAATCGCCAGAGAGAAAGAATTTGATAATTAGCCACTAAAATCCAAAATTCAATTAGCCAATTCAATTACATAAAAGAGGAGATATATGTTCAAATTGTTAAGAAAAATCACTCAAAACCATTCATGCAAGTGGTGAGGAGATATATGTGCATCAACGAGCCAAATGAACTTGAAACGAATCTTAACACTATCATCTGCTAAAACATCCACCACTAGTCCCTGATATAGTCAATTTAATAATTTTTAGATAGTGTTTGATATGAAGCACTATATTAATTGAATTGATTAAACAATAATTAATTAAATAGGACTAGATAATTTTATTTTAATTTATTTTGTGTTTAGTAACCATTAAGGAGACCCGACGACATCAAAGCCTAGATTGGTTGGTTCAGGTTTTTAAAAAATACAGTAAGAATTGATTTAATATAACCAGATTAAAAACTTGGGTGATTAGGGATCCAATCGACCAAATATAAAATTATAGGTAAAAAACTCATTGTTTTTTTTTGCTTTCAAAATAAGGTTGTTTTAATTTTTTTATAAATAAATAAAAATTAAGCAACTCGAGTTGACCTTTTCGACCGACAACCTAAAATATGCCCTAGATTAACCCCAAGTCAAGTATTAAAACTATAATAATAACAATTTTATCTATACATTAACTTGGGTTAACTTAGGTTGATATTCCTCACTTATGACCCAGGCCTTGACTCGTATCAAGCCTCAAGTTTAGTTTTAAAACTATACTAATAATAATAATTTATCCATATTATCGCGACAATGATTTTTTTTTCGCGCCACGCTATCCCCAGGGTTTGGGAGACAACGGTGCGCGGTGACATAAGAAGGTGTGTTTTATAGCCATTAAAATTTACGACTATAAATTTCAGGAGTCGCCACCTAGTATTAAAGTCACTAGGGAACCTATTGGTCTACGAGAGTCTAGATAAGGGGAGATGTTGTGCAAGGAGAAGACGCATCACCCTCAGTGCACTCTATCTAAGGTAAGCTGCATTGTTGTTTGATTGTTTTTCTAAGTTAATTTTTTTTTGACACTGCATTTTCAAAAACCTTTTTTTTTCCTGTGGGTGTACTTTACAATGCAATTTTACACCGTAGTTAATAAAAACTTTTTTTTCTTATCTACGAATGTACTTTACAATGTAATTTTACACCGTAGTAAAAATCCTTTTTATTTGCGGATGTAATGTACAATGTAATTTTACACCGCAGTAAAAATCCTTTTTTATCTGCGGGTGTACTTTACAATATAGTTTTACACCCCGATAGTTAAAACAAAATACTTATTAATTTTTTTGATCTTTTAGCCAAATTCCAACGGATAATCATAAACTCGTTACGATATCCAATTTTCGTTTCAAAATATAAGAAAGATGCAACATATTTTTTACAAAAAATATAATGGAAAAAAAACTTGGAATTCGGCCGTATGCACGAAAATAACACATTTTTTTAAAAAAAATGCAATTTATTGTTTTTTTTAAATAAAAAATCCAGGTCGGGCCTGGCCCAGCTAAATGGGCTGAATACGATATCCAGAAAATTTTTGTTGTTGTGGCGTCGCCGACGATGGAGAAGAAGAGCTGGGCTGCTGCTGTGTTAAAGATGGTTGTTGGTTGTGTTGGTTCGGCCGGAAAGAGTGTTGCCGTTAGGGGAGAGAGAAAGAACTGCAACGAAAGAGAGAGAGATGGTCGCTGCGTGGCTGCTGCCGCCGGAGATGAGGAAGAAGACGAAGGGCTGGTCTGTCGTTGCGGAGATGAGGAAGATAAAACTCCCTCTCTTTTCTTTGTTTTTTTTTACACCTCTGTTACGTGATTCCCTTCCTCTGTTTTTCTGCGTAAAATTCTCCTCAGTTCGTCTTCTCTTCTACGTCCCATCCCCCCGCCCTTGCAGACAACATGCATGGCTTTATTTATAGGAGAACTTGGCCTGCCACGGTGGTTGGCTGTCGGCGGCATGGTGGCCTGCTTTCGGCGGTGGGTTGTCGGCAGCGTGCAGGTGGCTGGTCGGTAGGCGTGCAGATAAACTTGGTCCTTCTATTTGTAAGTGTTCTAATTGCACCCTCCAATTAGCTCTAAACTTGTCATTTTGTGCAATTATATCCATGTCAGAAATTCAATGTTAGCCTTAACTTCGCGCGCCTTTTTTGTTTTGTTTCCTAACTTCGCATAATTGGCTTGAAAAAATTCAATCCGGTCTCCGAAAATTTCAATCTTCTCAATTGAACTCAAATTAAGCTCAAGAATTTGATTTTTCAACAATTAAGCCCTTAATAAAATTAATTTGTCTAATTTAAAGCATAATCAAGTCCTTGCACTTAATTAAATTCTTCAATTGGATCCTAAAATTAATTCTCAAACATATTAATACTTTAAATTAACCCATGATTGAATCAAATTGGCATATTCAAAATATAATTATGAATTTGTATTTTCTCTCATTTTTGGGCACAAAAGAGATACGATTCGGCTCCGAAACTATTCAAATTTTTCACCAACCCTTTTTATTTTATTTTTATTATTTTTATTTTATTTTGGGGAGTAACCCAAAAATTGGGTTATGACACATATATTGACTTGGATCAACCAAGTTGACTCTTCCATCTTGTGACATAGAATTTATCTTGAGTTGACCCCCAATTTGGTTTTTGAACAATGATAATAATTTTTTTACCATTTTATTCTTACATTTTTCTTAGGTCAACTTAGGTTGACAATCCCGAATTGTGACTTACGTCTTGTCTGAGGTTGACCTTTAAGATGAGTTTTAAAACTATGATAATAATCATTTTTATCTCTATATTGACCAACCTGACCCATGACTTGAGCCTAGTTTTAGGTCGATTCCCGAATCAGGTTTTAAAATTATGATAATAATCACTTTTATTATTAAGTTGACTCGAGTCAATGGTTAACCTCGAGGTTAGCCCCTAGCTCGACCCTTAAGTTGAGCTTTTAAAACTATAATAATAATTATTTTATCTTTATGTTGACTCGTGTCAATGGTTAACCAAATCTATGATCCAGGTTTTTTCCTTGATAGATCCTCGAGTCGAGTTTTAAAACTACAATAATAATTATTTTTATCATTATGTTGATTTAGGTCAATGGTCAATCTAGTTCATTATACAGATCTTATGTTGAGTTGACCCCTAATTGAGTTTTAAAATTATGATAATAATTTTTATCTCTTATATTAACTCAGATCAATTCTCGTTAACCCTTTATACAAAGAATTGGACAAGCTTGTCCTACCACTTTTAGCGAGACAAAAAAATTTATATTTGAGCAACTTTAGATGGAAAACATTGATTTTATGTTGTCTAAAAATGCACCAAACAATTTCATAAGAAATTATTTTGTCCAATCCAACTTTGTCCAGCATATAAAACACTAACTTAAAGGTTTTATGTTATGTTAGTATATATGTCATGTAGCCTATTAGTTGGATACATGTGACATTGACTTTATTCATGAAAACAAATTTCATATTAGCAAATATTTTATTTATATTTAATATTCATCAAATATTTAATTAATAAATGTAATATTTGATTAATGAATTTAGAGTAAAGATAAAGTTCTTGAAACAAAAATACTTTGTAAGAGAAAATTAAAAAAAATAATGTTATAATTAATTATACAATTCTTGATGCATTAAAACATTATTCCTAAATATTCATAGTCAATACTCTATTAAAACTGGACATTAATTAAAGTTGTTAATATTGATATACATTATGTTATTTTATTTGTGAAAGGAATAAGTTGTTATGATGAGGTATAAAGAATATCAATAACTAATATGTAGTTGTTTGTTAAATAACATGTATATTGAGTTGACACAAGATGAGGTATAAAAAATACCTAAAACTAATATGTAGCTGCTTGTTAGATGACATGTATTTGACACGTATGAAAATTTCATATAAAGAGACCACTTATGTTTGTGGAAAAGCTCACAAAATTATCTTTAGATTTGAGATCACCGAGCTATCTTTTATAAGAAAAATTATACTTTGATTATGTTACACCTTGTCCTAATCAAGGATAACAAACAAGTAGATATTGAATATAACAAGAACTATAAGAAGATATTTAGGTAATAAATAGAGAATTCATCATCCTTGATAAATTGAAAAAAAAATCATATATGTTCTTAAATGGTATTAATAAAAAATTATTGTGCAAGGTGGAATAAGATTTGTAAAGAGTTTCAAATCTTATTCAAATAATCAATAACTATGATGTTAAAAACAAACATGATTTGACATAATAGATTCTATTTTTTTGTGTTTAAATCATAAAATTGTTGATGAAATGATAATGCTTATATATATGTGTGTGCGTTTGGCGTGACGATAATAGTTAATGGAAAAACTAATGTTTTATCATTTATAGGGTTTTTAGCTTTTTCTATAAATAGAATATTATGTGTTTTATTATCACATTAGAAAATTGTACAAATACAGAACACCTAAAAAATAGAAGTAGAAAAAAGAGCTAATATTTAAAGGTGCAACAATCTCTATTTTCTAAAATGTTTTAGTAGATTTTTTATTAGTGGTTATATTAGAGGTAGGACACTTGAATTATTCCTTCTAAAAGGCTTGTGATTTGTGAAAACACAATTTAGAAACAATTATTCAAAATCAAAAGGAACATCTATCGCTAGGTAATCTTTGTATAAACCATAAATAACTCTAGATTTGTTTAACATGATCCTTGAAACCCCTTGAAAAAAAATATTATTCCTGTTGTGTGTATATGTTTTGGAAAACCCAACAATGCATGTCTTTGGTGGGAGCATGATGAATGCAGGAATGAAGTGGGGCTAGTTAGCTGAATGAGAGGATCTGTATCTACTATGCTCAAACATGGTTTTTATCTAGCTATTTTTGACCTAAGGCTTGCTGCTGCTAATGCTGAAGACTAAGTAACTTCTCTATTTCAAATTTTGGTTCTAGATTTGTGTTGAAAAAATTTCTGCCAATTCTTACAAGAAAGTTTTTTTTGTTCATTGCATAATAGCTTCTGTAAATGTTTCTACATATACATGTGACTGATCACTCTTGGAGTTTTGTACATTGAACTTTTGAGCTTAGATGATTTTTTTAGTTTGAAGCTTATGCATCAGGTGTGCAAAAGTCTACACGCATGCTAAAGCTCAAATATTGAATTTGTCTGGCTTTCTCTATATCATGATATAAACACCTGTCTTGTATATGGTTTTTATTCAACTTGTGTTTAATAGTCTTTTTTTGGCATGTTAATTGATCTTGTATCTGTTTTCACTCTAATTTGGCAATCTATTGCCTTGATGAATCTCATCTGACTTGTAAAATGAGGAAACCACTAGACTGATATCCAGTGCCAAAGTATGCTTGTTCAACAATGGAATATCCTTTCTTTTGTTTGAGAAATGTTATTTTTACAACTTAAACTTTTTGGATACAGGAGACACTACTAAGATGTGTTTTTTTTCATCTCCACTAACATTTTCATTCTAACTTTGTTGGTGTCCTATTTCAAAGTAGAATGCTTAAAAGATTTCCAACATTTGTCTTTCTATATCTCAGCAACATTTATAATCTTAAGTGTCATGATCTCTTCATTTTTCCCTAGTCATGAGAATTATTCTAAGTTGGCAATGAGTGTAGATAGCATAAAAGGGGAAATTATTCTTGTTGAGTCATTTTGATTAACTTTAACTTTATGTTTGTTTTCAAAATTTTGAATGTGTTACTTGTTGAGATGGGTTTATTGAATTATTAAGAATAATATGTTATTTATCTGTAGTTAGCGCTTGTATGTTACACTTCAGAGCTAACGAGCCCATACTATATAGTGGGTGGCACCCACAAAAGTTTTTTGCACTAAAATAAAAGGAATGTACAGATTATGAGAAGTTTTTTTGGTGGCCAATGTGCTAACATCAAATCTCATAACCTGTTTTTTTTCTCATTGTTGCAAGTAGATCTAATTAGCTGTTAGGTTTAAGGTCACTATAAACCTGTTAAGGAATCATCTCACCTAAAATTTTAAGCTATTAGGTGAGGCTCCAGAATATGATTTATATTATTCTCTAACACACACCCTTAAGTGAAAGCTCTTGGGCTTGAAACTTTCACAGTCTCACACCACCTCGTGCTTGATTTTTATCAAATAGAATGGTAATGGTGAGATTCAAACTCATGATCGTTAGGTCAACAAGGCTTTGATACCATGTTAAGAAACCATCTCACCTAAAAGCCTAAGCTTTCAAGTGAAACTCCAAGATATAATTTATATTATTCTTTCACACACCCTCAAGTGAAAGCTTTTTGGGCTTGAAACTTGCACAGGCTAAAACTACTTTGTGCTTGATTTTTATCAAATAGAATGAGGGTGGTGATATTTGAACGCAGGACCGCCAAGTCAACATGGCTCTTATACCATGTTAAGGAATCATCACAACAAGGCTCAAGATTTTTATCTTTATATTTATTTATCATTTATTCAACATAAAATACATTAATTAATTAATAAAGGGCAATACACAAACTCGTTCTTGTCTTACTATATTCTTAACTAATACACCATACTATTACATATTTATAAACAATACAAAAATCAATTTAAAATAAATTAAACACATTAAAACTTAAAAAAACTGCAAAATGGTCCTTCCAATGGTTAATTTGCAAAATGATCCTTCTAGTGGTTGGAGAGATTGATGGGAGCTCGAGGACCATATTGGAAAGCTTCCGGGGAGGTGGAATAGTGACAATGTATGTATCCACATGCCATTGTCATTGGTGGCATGCGAACCCACGCGTTGTTACTAATGAAGCACAAATGGTGTATTTGGAGCAATTCATCCTCTTTTTCCTCATTTCGACAATGAGTATCATTAGATCTCTAGACAAAGAAAAAAAATAAAAAAAACAGTAGCTTCTACTCTTTTTTTTCTCTTTTTTAGATATGATTCTTTCTTCTTCTTCAAGCGGTTATTGATTGCATCATCAGTGAAAGAGGTTGGCTTGATGTTTGGGATAAAGGTGATGATATTGTTGTTTTAGCTAAAATAAAGAAGAATAGGTGAGGGTTTTTCATAATTCTTTCCTTTTCTTTCAATGGTATTTGGAACGGTGGAGCTAGGATTGTTATGATGGTGTTAAGGGCTACTGACATTAACTATAGCTTGTGGTTATTTTGATGGTTGAGAAGGGATTGTGTACGTGGTTTAATTCTGATGAAAAAAGAAAAAGAAAATAGGTTGTCGATGGAAGGTAGTTGTTATAACTTAATTAACCTGAAATTCCAACATGATAATTCCTTTTAATTAGAACCAAAACATTTTTAAATAGTTTGGTTAACCTGAGATCTCATTTTAAAAATCCCATATAAATAGTTCTGTTAACTTGAGATCCCATCTAGATATCTCTTTTAACAAGAACCAAAATGTTACTTTTAATTGGGTTAACCTGAAATCTCAATCTAAAGACCCTCTTTAACTAGAATCTTGATTTTTATCTTCATTTTGGTTAACCTAAAATCCCACATAGCGATACCCCTTGAACAAATATCAGAATTTTGCCTTCGGTTATGGTAATATGAAATATTAGTCTAGAGACCCCTTTCAACCAGTACCTTGGTATTTGTTTTCAACTCGGTCAACCTAAAATCCTATTTGGCGGGCTCCTTTAACCAGAACAACAATCTTTGTTTTTTGTTGGGTTAACCTGAAAGCTCAATCAAAAGATTCCTTCTTAAGCAAAACCTTGGTTTTTTTAGCTTGATCAACATGAGATCATATATGTCAATATTCCCTTTACCAAAACCAAAATCTTTATTTTTAGTTAGGTTAACCTAATATCTCAATTTAGAGATTCTCTTTAACTAGAACTTTGGTTTTTTTTTCCAACTTTTTTTATATGAATCCAAAATAAAATTTGATTGAAAAATTAAAAACTGAGATTCATGAAAATAGGGTTCCAAAATTCAAATTCTTGATGATTTGAACTTTCTTCTTCTCTTGAGAATTTCTTAATACTAGGGTTCTTCTCAAAAAAAATTATAATTGTAGGGATGAAAACTAAGATTCCTGATGGAAAGGTTCTTCCTTATATTCTTTTTTGATGATAGGGTTTGATCAAGTTCTTTGTGATTTTTCTTGGTGATTCATGATTGCAGAGTTGACATTTTTCCTTTATGATGATGAGATTGAATTGGATTTCTTAATGACAAGGTTAAAAATTGGTGCTCTCTAATTGCAAGTTTAACCATAATACTTCTAGATAGCAGGGTTTGAAAACTCAGTACTTATTGATTGCAGGGTTGTCTTGAAGATTCTTCATGATAACATGTTTTGATAACTTAATGCTTCCTTATTGTAGGGTTAACCTGGATACTCTTCCTAATAACAAGGTCGATATGATACTTGATAGAAAGATTTAAAAACTTGGTGATTCCTAGTGACAAAGTTATTGTTATATTTCCGATAGCAGGGTTTAAAAACCTTGATGTTTTTTTTTTAATGCAAGGTTAACCTAAAATCTCTTAATTGCAAGGTTTTAAATTCAATACTTCTTGTTTACAGGGTTGAGTTGAATTTTTTTTATTGTAAGGTTTGAAGACTTGGATTCCTTATTATCATAGATAAAAAGTTTTTGCTTTGTCAATTTTGATTCATTAAAATCTTATTGTATTTCAATTAATATCTTTCTGGAAAAAATTTAAAAACCATATATGCAAACTATGGTTCATAGTTATGGTAGAAAAAAAACTCATGGGCTCAAAAAAGTGCTTAAAGGTTTCAATGACTTAAGATCATTATAAGCTATTCATTCCACTCTCTTTCTCTTGTTGTCTATGTAAAGCAAATAACATATAACCAATTATTTATCTTAACGAGAGTTTTTATCAATCAATCAACAATTTAAGAAGCTTTGTAATCATATCATTTCTTTCATTATCAATCTCAAATATCAAGAGAATACCAAAGCTTATTGTCAATTATATATCACTATACTCTTTCATCTTTTTGTTATTTTTAATAGGGGATATAAAACAACTCTTACTTTTCATTTCATGGATAACCTATTTTTTATTTAATCATTTAAAGAAATAATAATTTTAATAACATTTTCCCTTGATATGAGCTTTCATCATGATACCAAAAGACAGTATAGTTCAATATCTTTTTTTTTAGTTTGCCTTTGGCATTGAGTCTTGAAATTGGTTGTGTCTTTCCTCAATTGAAAACCTTATTTACCCCTTTTAGACTTTTATATGAATTTCCCTATCTTTAACCTTTTTATGGCATTCTATCATCAAAACTTGACTTGTCTGTTAGTGCGGGCAATTTGTACTCTTGTCTTCCTCACAACTCTTCTCGAAGTTTTCCTAGACATCTTTACAGGGCCAAAAATTTCATTCAACAAGAAAAGGACAGAAAGATGCGATTCAATTAGTCAGGTGGAAGTTAGTTAAAAAAAAAGGTTGGCTTTTGATTTCTAGGATGTTTTCACTTTCAGCCTTTTCTAAATCGTTGGGCTTTCATTCTCAGCATTCTCTCAACCACTTATTCTGATATTGTCTTCATCTTTCCATGTTAGGATTTTTATTCATAAGAAAGACTCTATAAGGTCTAAATTAAGATTTTCAAGATATATATATATATATATATATATATATATATATATATATATATATATATATATATATAGTAAGAGTAGTAAGAATAAACAAATTTGTCATCTTCTCATTTCAAACAAGATTGGTTAGAGCTGATAAATTTTGACCTCATTCAACATAATGATTTAGACTTGTAAAAGTCATGATTCACGAGTCCATATCAACTGAATCCACCACATGTCAATATGTATATGTATAGTACTAAAACTTAGCTTTATGATATGTGGTTCAATTTTTTATATAAACTCAAAACTTCTTTGGTCACCCCACACAATTTTCCATGATCATTCTTTTTAACAATGATTGATATCTTTACAGTATTGGAATTAATTACTAAAAACTATTTTCTTTTAACCTTTGGAGTGTTCTTTCTAAATTTACAACCATTAAGCATGTTTTCTCTTAGGCTTTTTGCATTTGTACTAATGAGTTTTCGATTGTACCAATGTTAAGTTTCATGTTGCTGTGCTCAAATAGCAAAAAAAATTTTTCAAAAACAACTTAGGTTTAATACCTTATAAAACGTAGCATAGTCCCCAATGCATCTTTTGAATGCATATATCTAAGGTATAAGATCAAACAATATGGTCCTTACAACTAAGCCTAAGGCTATTTGATTGATAAATATTGTCGATGATAGGCTTCTCCATCCATTAACATGTATTGGTGAGTTCAATCATACTGACCACACAACGAGTGTTATAGAAAGAGTTAAGAAACTTGCATTCCAATTGCTTTTAACTATTGATTGGGTAAGATTCAAAATTGGTGTGCCAATAAAAAAAATTACCTTTTATCAAACAAATATTTTTTTTTTTACCATGAGAACATCATTAGTTCGGGCATTATTACAAGCCTTTACAAATTAAGTCATATGTTGCCTTGGATTCCATTTACCATCAAATTATTGGATCTTTGGTTTTTGACAATTTAGAGGCATTCTTAGTAGGTCAATCCTTTGGGTTTACAACTTAGAATAAGAATTTTATTGACTCAACAAAGTTATTGCCTTTGGGAAACAACAACAATGATAATGTTTTTCCTAGTTTCCATTGAGAGGTTGTTGAAAATGTTTTCTTGAAGGGAAAAAATGAGAGGTAAGAATGTCCATAGTGGAGTTGCTAGAGTTTATAGACATAAACTTGAGTACCTGAAAAATTAAGCAAGTATATGTGCACATATATTTGATTTTATTAAAATGTATGATTAGATACAATCTATATTTAAAATATTTGCACAAAATAATAAAATAACCACGTTATTCTTTTATTGAATTTGATTGTGGTAACTTGATTTACTTGCCAGATCATTTTGCAAGGACATGAGTTTAAATCATGTATTATAGAGTAAAATCTAATGATTTGATGTTTTGAAGAATACATTTAACTTATGTTGCAAGTAATAGCTTTTATGGAGGAGTTTACACTTAATTCAATAGAGCTTTTGTTTCTTGTAAACTCTTTAAATCATGTATTATAGAGTAAAATCTAATGATTTGATGTTTTGAAGAGTACAACTTATGTTGCAAGTAATAGTTTTCATGGAAGAGTTTACACTTAATTCAATAGAGCTTTGTTTCTTGTAAACTCTAAAAGTAGATGAAGGGGATTTAAAAAAAAAGAACTTATTTGAAAAGTTTATCTTGAAATTTTTTGTGTTTCTAAAAAAAATTATCCTTTATGTTTAGAGTGACACCCCCTATTTATAGATATTTTATAAAGGTATTCATGTTTTTTTTTTTCATTATAAAATAACAATATTTTTTTTGTGGTTGTTTTTTATTTATGAAATGAAACTTTTGTATCAATAATAAAATATCCCTTCATTAGACAATAAATATATTAAGTCCCATTTAATTTCTATATTATTTTTTATATAAAAAATATTAAAATATCAATAATAATAAAAAAAATTCTGCATGTAAATCTGTAAAACGACATGGTTCTCCTCCAAACAATAAGAAATGTATAAATATAAACCCCACCATAACTGAAATCCTAATGTAACTGAATTTCCAAAAACCCTAAACCCACAGGTACTCGACATTTCGTTTCCTCGCCTTCTAAAAATGGCATCTCGCTACAGGTCATCTCTGAAAACAAACATTCTCTCTTCTCAAATCCACCATCAACAGACCCACTCTTTAGCTCAAATCCACACCTCTTCAACCTACACGCCCTTCTCTCACATTCTCAAGGTACGCAATCCGCTTTAAAAATACATATTCAATGTTGCTCAAATTTGACTATTGGGTCTTGTAGTGTAGGTCATTTTCTGAAATGAGTTTTCTTTAAATCAGCAAATTTTGAATTTTGACTAATGGGGGTTGCTATTAAGGTTATTTTTTTCTGAAATGGGTTTTTTTTGAATTAGAAATTCTTCAATTATGACAGTTTGTTTGAATTTCTGGCTAGTTCCTTAATTGGGTGCTATTCAATCTCTGCTTCCGCTTAACTCATCTGTCTCTTTGGCTAGGCCCACTTCATACCTCAACATTGATTCTAGAAGCTCGCGGTCATTGTCTCAGGTTATGCTCTGCAGTGCATACCCTGGAGTTTGATATTCTCCAAATGTCTTAGTGTTAGTTTCTGTAAGCAAATTTTTTACTCTACAATTCGCTCATGTCTGTATGTTGATTAGGGTTTCGTTGTTTGTTTGTATGTACGTTTATCTTATTTTCATTTACTTTTTAAATGTTATCTGGCTTAGATTTTGTTATGAACCATAGTATTGCAAGTTGAAAACTCAGTAATGCTATCTATCTAGTGTGTCAACTAATGATTTTGCGCAATTGGTTGCTGTAGCTCGCCAAACCAGAAATTTTTGTGGATTTTTGTTTAATTTTGTGAATTGATGTTTCTAATTTTATTCTGCAAACATTAGCTCTAGCTGATCTCATGAACACTTATAGATCAAATTTGTTTTTCCATGGCAAAGAAATTTCCAAACTTAAAGTGGTAACTCCACATGATACATTTTTTGTTATAATTTTTTCATGTCCCTGTAGCGCACTATTTTTCATTGTGTAATATGTGAAATTACATAATTTTCCCAGACAGTGTGAATTTCTTATGCCTGTGATGTTCTGGTGTTAAAACTTTTCACTAGGCACAACAGTATAGACAAGCTCATCACCAGCAGGAGGCATATGCTGTGGAATAGGGATGTCTCTTTGGCCTCTCCTGGACCAAAGCAGCGGTTGTTGGTGTTGAATAAAATTGCAATTCCTTATTCTACTTCTCCTTTCCTTTTGAGGAGAATGTCATATTTCCCCTTGTTGTATCTATTTATGTTTTTCAATGCAATTATATTTGTTCTTTTATCCCCTAAAAAAAATCTCAAGGGTGTAGTCTGAAAACATGCTATTGTAATCTTTTTTCCCCAAGTATTTAGGGTAATTGTTTTCCTCTCTTTCCCCCTGCCCGATTACAAGTGTGACTGTAGCTATTCCACCTTGCAGGACTCATTTAAAGATTAAGTGTTTGTTGGTGAAAATAAATAGCCATTTGGTTGTCAATGTCAAAAGGGGTTGAACAGATTTGCTTCTTTCCTGGGATATTTTCCCATCATTTTTTCCCCTGACGATGCTAGATTGGATTAGTTAATATTGTGTTAGGCTGTTGGGATTTGGCTATCCTTAGAAACTATGAAATGGTCATGAGTCTCCAGGATCAACAGCTGTGGCACAAATAACCAATAACTTCATATTAGGGTAAAAAAAAACCCTTAGGTGCTGTACCTAGATTTCAAGCTTTAAATGTTCCAAGATTGTGTTGCCTCAAGGAGATTTATGTTTCTGTAGAATGGAAGTTCTGGACTTTTTTTTTTATTTGGAGAATCCAGCATATTGAAATGTATCTAGCAGTCTCTTCCGCATTTGGAAAGTTGATCTTACAAGTATTTCTTTCTTAAAAGAACCAGCACCATTACTGAGGCATGAGGTTGATTGCACTCTTGAAATTCAAACGTTTCAACCCGTGTGCATTCTTAGTTCAAGTGGATTTGTTCCAATATTTAGTCCACTGGAATCTCTGGTGGTTAGCCATTTCTTCTAGCTTATTTCTAATTGTATGATACTATTTATGTATTCCTTTCTTTTCTTTCTATTTTCTATCAAGTCTGAGTCAATGAAGTATATTATAAAGTTGCACAGGTGTGAATTGTCCAGTCCTAAGAGTGGAATGCAACAACCTCTCACTTTCATTGTGGATGGATATTATTTTAGTGCATGCTGTTTTATTATATTGAATGACTGCATTATAATGTTTCTTTGCTGATTGTTTAATGTTAAATGGATTTCATAAGGTTTTCTGTGATCCAACACTCCAGTTGCTTAATTAATATGTTTGCCAGTGATTATTATTGTTTATAATAGTGATTGCGCTTTGCCATTTATTCAGAATTAGGCCCCGGTGTACCTCGACAAGGACAAGATGAGTTGCAAGAAGATAATAGCTGATGGATTGAAGTCATTGCTGCTTCTGGTGATTTCCTTTCTGATGTATAAACATTCCATCTAGGAGTCATAGGTGCAAGATTTTGAATTTTTTCTTGGATCTCATATCTTTGTAACAAATCTAAGCGCCAAATTTGACACTGCTGTTGTTTAACGAATAGAATTCTATTTCAACTCACCTTGTGTCTGTGCTCGATTCCTGATACTTGATCATTTTCAATTTTTCCAGTATCGACCATGTAAATTGCAATCTGTTTCAATCTCTCTCTCTCTCCTCGTCCTCTCCATTTGAAGGAAAATTGCATGACCATATTGATTTCAGACTTCCAAGCTGTCTCTTCTTATCCATGTCCATTCATGGATGGATAATAAAAAAAAATCACATAGTTAAATCTTAGGCAAGGAGTACACCACTACCAGCTTCAGATTTCTGAACCAACCCTTTTCCTGATTAAAATTATTAGGTAACGTGAAATGCACATGAGAAAGTGGGGAGGTTGATGAGATAGTTTCCTAATGTCTCCCATTTCTTTGAAAATAGCTTTGGGCGTGCCGCTTATGTCTCCCTGATATTAATACACCTGCATGTGGAGCTTTAGTTGGACCTTTCTCTTCATCTCGATGTCCTTTGTATTTATTCTTTCCTTTCCTGTTCGCTTCCACATGCATGCTACTTTCTTTCATGTAAGCTGAATTACCTTCCCATATGAGATCTCTCTCTTTAGTTTTTCATGGACGTGTAGAACTAAATTTCCAAACTCTTTAACGTTCATATTGAGGCTTTTTTTTTATTCAATTGAGTGCAGCACGTCGATAAAAAACTTAAAGGGTCAAAGAGTTTGGAACCTATGTTCCTTGAACCAATCTAAGTTCCGGTTTGAGAGTGTGGTTGCGATTAGTTTTTTAAAGTGTTTTTTTTTCAGAAATGCTTCAAAATAAGGTTTTTTTTTAAAAAAAAACTATTTTTGATATGAGCACATGAAAATAATCTGAAAACACCAAGAAAATTTAATCTAAAATAAAAAAAATAAAAAAATTTCAATTTTTTCAAAAATATTTTTGAAACACGGTGTGAAAACACCTACTAAATTTCTTAAGGGGTTGTGCTATTGGGAGGAGTAGATGAATCCCTTGATAAATAAATAAAAAATAATCATCCCCTTCCTTTGTTCCCGGCTATAAGAAATTGTTGTGAAACGTCTTCTGAATGCATTTATGGATTAAATAAACTTCCAGATTTAACTAGAAAGTTTCACATGCTCAATTTTATAAGGGTACGCTTGTTGTAGCTAAGTTTGGAAAGCCTTAAATTAAACATATAAAATGTCTTTTTTTTTATAATTTTAATCATTTTCTATTTATTTTTGGATTTTATTTATTTTTTCTACTTGGTTTAAAACATCTAAAAGAGAATTTAGATCATTAAGGGCGGTGCTACTACTCCTAATAACACAACCCTTTTAAATTTCTTACAGGCACAGCCCATTAAATAATTTTTTTCCCATGTTAAAGCAATGGAGGAAAACTCATCTGCTAAAAGCATGCCACGTCATTATCAGAGCTTTGTTATGCAAAGGAGACAAGCCCTTTCGCCATGAACATGAAAATATCCCCATGCACGGTATCTATTCCAAGGTTCTGATAATGGAACGTCGTCGTACACCCACTCTCCTTGATAATTGCTTCAACTTTCTTGATAGCGTCATTTAAGAGTGGGGATTGTTGATCTCAGAATATTTGAGCAATTAAATGTGTACTTTCATTAAGAGAGGATTGGCTATTTAATAGCCTTACAAAAGGAAGCAAATAAACTGAATAAGTAAAACGTGCCCACTCCTTTGTGACGTGGAGAGCAACGTGGACAGTTAACAATAAAGAAACACTACAGCTAAGCAAACTACAGCTAAGTGATCCTATACAATAGGAATTATTAACAAACCAGTTTGACTGGTAAACCAAATCCTAATATTTAACATCCTCTCTTAAACTGAATGCCAAGTGCATCAGTTTACACTTGACATAGAGCAAACTCCCATCAGACCCCGTAACTTTACGAAGGCATCATTCTTCAAAGGTTTGGTCATTATATCTGCAACTTGACTTTGAGTTGGACAGTGTGTTACTTCTATGGTGCCCATGCTAGTAAGCTCTCGAATAAAATGAAAACGAACATCAATATGCTTACTACATCCATGTAAGACTGAATTTTCGCAAAGCTTGATGGCAGAACTATTGTCACAAAGAATCGTCGTAGGACCTTCTTGATGATGTCCCAGCTGCTGCAAAATTCTCCGGAGCCATATTGCTTGACAAGCACAGGATGTTACTGCTATAAACTCAGCTTCCGTGGTGGACAATGTCACTATGGGTTGTTTCTTTGAAGACCATGAGACAGCTCCTGAGTTTAGCATGAAGACATAACCGGATGTGCTTTTCCGATCTTCAATATCGCCAGCGTAGTCACTATCGGAATACACATTAAGTCCTTCAAGTCCTTCTCTCTTGTAGAATATCCCATAACTGACCGTCCCCTTAAGATATCTGAAAACCCTTTTAGCAGCCATTAAATGCAGTTCAGTGGGGCTTTCCATGTACCTGCTGAGAAGACTTACAACAAACATTATATCGGGTCTAGTAGAGGTTAAGTACATTAGGCTACCCACAATCTGTTTGTATAGTGTGCTGTCTATTCTTGATCCACCATGATCCTTGCAAAGCTTCATACCAGGCACAATCGGAATGTTCACAGAATTGCAACCATCCATTTTGAACTTCTCCAGAATTGATTGTGCATATTTCTTTTGCCCAACAAATATTCCATTTGAACTTTGCAAAACTTCAATACCCAAAAAATATTTCATCCGCCCCAAATCAGTCATGTCAAATTCATTCATCATGGAATGCTTAAACTCATCATACATATTCACATCATTACCGGTGAATATTAAATCATCAACATAAAGGCATACGATCAAGATATTACCTCCATCTCCTGTTTTTATGAACAATGTATGTTCATAAGGACATTTCTTGAAGCCTTGACCAGCAAAGTATGATTCGATTCGGCTATACCAGGCGCGAGGAGCCTGTTTGAGTCCATAGAGTGCTTTCTTGAGTTTGTATACCATTTGCTCTTTTCCTCTCTTCTCATATCCAGGAGGTTGCGCAACATAAACTTCTTCATTTAACTCCCCATGCAAGAATGCCGATTTCACGTCCAATTGATAGATGACCCATCCCTTTTGAGCTGCCATGGAGATGACTAATCGAATGGTATCCAACCGAGCTACCGGTGCAAAGACTTCAGCATAGTCTATGCCATGTTGTTGCGTATATCCCTTTGCTACGAGACGGGCTTTATGTTTATCCACCTCACCATTCTCATTCAATTTCGTCTTGAATATCCATTTAACTCCCACTACTTTTCCCCCTGCAGGTAGCATGGTGAGTTCCCATGTATCATTCCTTTCAATAGCAGTCAATTCTTCTTCCATAGCCCTCTGCCATATGCTACTCTTCACTGCTTCGGCATAGGTCAATGGATCATTATCTGCATACAAAGCAAAAAATGCAAAGTCATCTGCTTCAAGTTGTTCACTGCCAATGTAATCTTGCATCCAACGTGGTGGTCTTCGCACTCTTCCCTCCTCTGTGGTTATTTCTGTGGGCAAGATTGTCTCGGCATGCTCATCATCAAGCACGTGTCCTGCTTCACTGCTGCTTGCATTCACACTGGATTCTGCCAAGACACCATGCACATTTCTACCTGCATTGACACGTGAGGTGGATTCTGCAACACCAGCTGTGGCTTCATCAGCAGCTGCTATTTCAACACCTCCATGCGTGTTGATTGGATGAGAATTATTGGCAGCAACAACATTGTCACCAATGCTTCCGTGATTTTCAAGTGCAACATCATGATCATCATCCCAGTCTAATTCAGCCATAACAGCTTCGGCATAGCTGTGATCCCAATCCCAGTGGCCTTCTTCTTCAAACTTTACATCTCTACTGATGACAATAGTTTTGGACAGTGGATCAAACAGCCTATATGCCTTTGCTTCCCCACTAACACCAAGGAAAACACATTTCAAGCTTTTGTCATCTAGCTTTGATCTTTTTGCATCAGAAATATGGACATAGAGTCATGTGCACTGAAAAATCCTAAAGTAGGATCATCGAAGGCTTAATATTACTCCAAGCCTCTTCGGGGTTACATTTTTTGACAGACGAGTGTGGGACTTCGGTTTAGCAAATGGACTGACCAATTCACAGCTTCTGGCCAAAAATTCTTGGGAAATTTCTTCTCATTCAACATACTACGAACCATATTCATAATGGTTTGATTCTTCCTTTCCGCCACACCGTTTTGTTGAGGTGTGTATGCTGCCGTAAGTTGCCGTCGTATGCCATGTTCATTGCAAAAATTGCTGAATTCATTTGACGTGAATTCACCTCCACGAACAGTCCTAAGCCCACTCAAATACACCCCGGTCTCCTTTTCCACAAGTTTTTTAAACCTTTTAAAGGTATAAAAAGCTTCCGATTTTTCTGTCAAAAAATAGACCCAGACTTTACGGCTAAAATCATCTATGAAACTGATGAAATACCTTTTGTTGCTGTTTGAAGTAGGCTTGATAGGTCCACATATGTCCGAATGCACCAGTTGAAGGATTCGGGTAGCTCTCCAGGTGCTGCTCTTCGGGAAAGGATCTCTTGCTTGCTTTCCAAGCATGCATTCTTCACACAGTGTCACAGGAGGCTTGATATTCGGCAACCCTTCCACCATGTTTTTTTGTTGAAGAGTTTTTAATCCATCATAGCTCAAATGGCCATATCGACGATGCCAAATTCCAGCTGAGTCATCTGTCAAAGAGTTGTAGCAAGTCTGCTCTTCGGATGAACGTTGATCAAGTAGAATAAACATTCTATTTGAGGACATATTAATTTCAATAATCAGACCTCGATTGGGATGATAAACCTTGCATTTTCCATTTTTGATTAGAATTGCAAGCCCCTTCTCTTGCAGCTGCCCTATACTCAGCAAATTACTCTTTAGCTCCGGTACATAGAAAACACCAGTGAATACCTGTGTATTTTTGTTGACTCTGATCCTTACGTTGCCTTTCCCCATCACTGCCATGCAAGAATTGTTCCCCAGTTTTACTTTCTCTCTGAAACTCTCATCAAGATCAGAAAAAAGTTCCTTCTTCCCGCACATATGGTTGCTGCATCCTGAGTCCAAAAACCAAATTTCGGCAGGACTGATCTGTTGCTCTTCGACATAGGCCATCAACAGCATTTCTTCACTTGTGTCAGCAAAGTTTGCTCTCAGTCCCTTCTTTGGACATTCATACTGAAAATGCCCAAGATCATGGCAATTGTAGCATTCCACAGTGGACTTATCAAAGCTTGGCCTGTGACGTCCTCTTCCTTTTCCTCTGTAAATTCCACGTCCACGTCCTCTGCCTTCAAAATTGGTTTCATAGGTTATCTTCAAGGCTTGTTCTTCTGCAACCGTATGATAATTCATACGTTGCTCATGCACCAAGAGGCTACTCTGCAATTCATCTATGGACATGACTTCCACATCATTTGATTCCTCAATTGCACAGACCACATAAGCAAATTTTGGTGTCATTGACCGTAAGATCTTTTCAATTACAGCAACATCATTCATCTGTTCACCATGAATGCGTTTCTTATTTGCTATTGTCAAAGTACGAGCAAAATAATCATTCACGGATTCACCCACCTTCATCTCCAGAATTTCCCATTCCTTCCGAAGTGCTTGCAACTGGGCACGCTTGACCCTAGCTGTGCCTTGGTATTTTTGCTTCAATGAGTCCCATATATCCTTTGCTGAGTCTTTCTTGAGAATTGTTTCCAGGAGGGACCGATCTATTGCTTGGAACAAATAGTTCTTAGCTTTGAGATCCTTCAACTTCTGATCTTGAATCACCTTCATTTGGGTCTCTGTGAGAGGTGCTCCTTCTGCTACTGTAGGCACTCCTTGTTCGATTAAAGGCCAAAATTCTTTCGAGCGAAAGAAATTTTCCATAAGCATGGACCAATGATCATAATGCCCATCAAATTTTGGAATTGATGGCTGCACAAAACTCCCTTCTGACATTGTTCTCTCAGTCTCTCGTGTTTCCTCTCTTTCTCTCGTGTTTCCTCACTGTCGCTCGTTTTGCCTCTCTGGCTCTCGTGTTTCTCTTATCTCTCAATTCCTCTCTTAATTTTTTTACTTTCTCTCAAACACTCGTGTAGATAGCTGCGGCTTCTCACAATTCAACTGCACACTCAGTGACACAAATTGAAAGCTCTGATACCAAATGTTGATCTCAGAATATTTGAGCAATTAAATGTGTACTTTCATTAAGAGAGGATTGGCTATTTAATAGCCTTACAAAAGGAAGCAAATAAACTGAATAAGTAAAACGTGCCCACTCCTTTGTGACGTGGAGAGCAACGTGGGACGAGTTAACAATAAAGAAACACTACAGACTAAGCAAACTACAGCTAAGTGATCCTATACAATAGGAATTATTAACAAACCAGTTTGACTGGTAAACCAAATCCTAATATTTAACAGGGATGCTTTTCATGCCCTTGAGTGAGTAACCTCGAATATAGATATTTCACAGTAAATTTTGGTTGGCTCGGTAATGTGATTAAAATTATTTTTTAAAGTATTTTTTATTTAATAATATATTAGAATAATATTTTAAAAAATAAATATTATTGATATCCGTATATGAAAATGATTTAAAAACACTATTTTTTTTTAATTTAAAGTTAAAAATAAAAAAAAAACATTTTTTTTTCAAAAATATTTTTGAAAGGATGTCAATCGCATAATAACTATTTTTTTCTTCAGTGCAATACTCATATAATTTTGAAAACATAAAAACACACCCTCTACAAACTCTCCCGATACAATTTTTGTAGCCTTCCCGTGGGTAATAATTGATTATTTTCCACTTTATCATCTAATATTTAAATTCAAAGGAGAGGTTGTCACGAATGAAATTCTTGTGAGTGGTAGTAATTATGTGAACAGAATGCTTAAGATACGATCGAAAAGGGGATTTAGTTTTGTACATCCTAGATATACATTGATGGTTGATGCCTCAAAAAAGAAGAAGAAAAAAAAAAAACTCTCCTGATCTTAAGATAAAACAATTTCACGTCAGAATAATCTGTGGGTTTTACGATACTTTATTAAAATTTCATTATTTGAATTAATTACTGGCTAAATTATATATTAAAAAGAAAGAAAGAAAAAGACCCTCCTGATCAGAATAATCTGTGGGTTTTCGATACTTTATTAAAATTTATTAATTACTGGGCTAAATTATATATTAAAGAATTTGCGCGAGTGATTTTGCAATAATAATCTGGCATCACTTAAGTTTGCAGAGTAACTCTTCTTTTCTGGCCGATGGAATAAGAATCAGAATCCTCGCATGAGAATGCTCAGAAGCTTTGAATAAAATAAAGCTGCCTAGTTGATATTAAACAACAGGATTACCTGTGATGAACAGAGTTTATTCATTAAAAACATGAATAAAACCTCCTAAATAATCATGCATTTGCCACCCTTGAATCACCCTTGTCTGCGAAGATGCACGTGGTTTGTGCAAAGGGAAATAAACTTTTAGTTCGGTTATTTTTTAAAATATTTTTTTATTTCATAAATATATTAAAATAATATTTTTTTTTAAAAATTATTTTTAACATCAACATATTAGAAATAATCTAAAAACTCTAAATTTTTTTAATTTAAAATAAAAAAATAAAATTCAAAAATATTTTTGAAACGCTTATATCAAACACCCTTTTTAGTTGTCAAGTTAGTACATGTAATCATATGTATCTTACAATACACTCACCTTCAGATCAGATTAAGCTGAGGGCACTCTTTGATGTACATTGCTAGTTAAGGAAATCTCAAGCTTTGAAAATAACAGCTGTTTTTTTTTCTCTAGTTTATTCTAAAAACCTAAAAAATAAATGAAAATTATGTTTTGCAGTTCCTGTGAAAATCCGGGAATAAAATATACAAAGAGGTAGGATGTTTATAATAATTCAAAATATTGTTATAATACAAAATTTATACAAATCTTTTATAGAAAGAAAGATTAACAAATAAATTAAAAGGAAAAAAATGGGGTTTTTACAGTTGCAATAAATTGGGCATCATAAACAACTGACTACACCATGAGGGCATGGAAGAGAGGCACGTGACCACCGCAAACATTGCTTCCATCAACACAGTAATGAATTATTTATAATCAGAATAAACTAAAATCTATAGATTTGGTAAATAGTCTGATTTTAGCTGTTAATTTATATACATCTTCTCCCATTTTAATTTCATTCTCTGGCAAACAAGACAAAATGTTCATTAAAAGAAGCAAACTAAAGTGGAAAAGGTAGTTCTGTAATGAAATAGTAATTAACCAAAAGTTAACTCTCTGATCCGAAGTAAGATAACATAAGCTTAACAGCAGAGCTATGGATTAGTGTTGCCTAGGATCGTGCTTAAGACTTATTAATTTCATTAACCCCTTGAAATTTATCCATTTAGACTTAGAGGGTGTTTGACAATGTGTTTTTGAAAAAAATTAAAAAAAAAATTATTTTTATTTTAAATTAAATTTTTTTGGTGTTTTTAGATTATTTTAATGTGCTGATATCAAAAATAATTTTTAAAAATAAAAAAAATCATTTTCATGCATTTGTGAACGAAAAACACTTTCTAAAACAACTTTAACTACACTCATCAATTTTCTCTCTCTATTTCTTGGCATCATATGTAGCTTTATTCTTTCCAGCACAGCCTTCATTCACATGCACAGTAAATTTATTTGTTCTTGTGAATATATAGCATCATCTATACATAACCATACAAAAAAATTAAATTCTCAGCAAGAAGTTATTAGTTTGGATTTTATTTTTCTCGGAATAAGAATCCCTTTTTCCTCCATAGCCCAGGCTTCCTGTTTTTTTTTTTGGGATATATTACACTAGATATATTTTCTTGGAATAAGATAGAAATAAAAACTATCTCTTTGAATTAAAAAAAAATGTATTGAAAATCTAGTTTAGCTAAATACATTTCTCAGATCATCAATAAAAAATAATTTAAAAGTCAAACAAAATTATAGTAATAGAAAAGTGATTAATGATGTCTGTGACGTGCAGAATGGATGAGTACGTATTGGTGGTTTAAAATTCTTTTGCTCGAAGTTCTACGTCGCGGAAATTCATGCGAGAAGATACCGAGTAATAAATGGCCAACCGGATTTCAAGTTACCAAAAACGATGTGAGAAATCTGTGAAACGAATCTGCCATGCCTTCTAACATTCTCTGGAAATGGCTAATCCCACCGTCTTTGCCACATTTCTCACTGAAATTCATGCACAATCGGTAGTCATAATACAAACCAGTACCCCTTCACGTGCTTCTAATTGATCCGATCGACTACACCCTCTACATTTTTCATGCATATCTCTTCATTTGAAGGGTTCCTATGATTATATATCTATCTATCTATATATATATATATATATGTGTAAAGAGGGTGAAATTTCTAGGCTCAAGATAATTTAATGGTGCTGTACTGGTGTGGTCCTGTTCGTTGTATTTTATGCTATTCCATGCATCATAAAACTAACGTGAAATGTCACAGCAGGTTGAGTATAGCAAGGGCCTTTCCGATAGAAATTAGGATCAAGGGATGAAAACAATTAACGAGATAGCTAGCTAGCCCTTGAATGACACATTTCTAAAGAAAATCCGTTGCTAAACATATTCCGATGCTAATCTTTTGTAAATTTAGCAAATTCCGAATCCGTTCCGAAACATATTCCGATGCTAATCCGTTGTAAATTCAACAACAAAATTTTTCTGATCTCAGATGGCATGCTAGCAACCTATTTACCATTCTTTAAGGGAACAATTAAGGATGGTCACGTTCAGCTCACAATGAGGTGCCCATATCTTGAGTAATGAATTCGAAAGATAGAGAAAAAAAAAAAAACACTGCCATCATAACAAGTGCATTAACAAGCAATATATTCTCTGATCGTTTGCTTTTACACTCATCTTCTTCTTTTGAAGGGCTAAAGGTTATTCTTTCCTGATTTAATTAGTAATTAAAAATAATATATCAATTACTAATTTGAATGAGCAAGTCGAAGCAAGAACATAGGGTACACCCTCTACTTTTATTTTTGTTTTTATGGGGAAAAAAAAACAGAGAAGAAGAAGCTCAAGTTCGAGTTTTATCATTGCTTTCTAGAGAAATAATAAAAAGGGAAGAAATAATTACCTGAATTACAAAAAAAAAGAGTTTCGGGAAATAAAAGGCAAACCCCAACAAAACATAACTAAAGAAATTTAGGGGGAAAAAGAAGTTAGGGAAAATTAGCCCCTACCAGATTAATTAGAAAGAAATTAGCGAAATTCACTAACGAATTTCGCCGCTAAAACTCTCAAGACCCCACCTTATCATAAACTGCCACTACTGCTGGATCATCTGCCTAAAATCGGGTCCCACATGTTGGTGAATCAAGTAGTCATCACCACCGTTTGATACATCAAACACCATGTTCTGATGGTGATGAAGAAACTGCTGGTGCTGGTGCTGGTGCTGCTGCTGAGCTCTTGTCATCTCCTTTTGTCGCCTGAGCTCGAGCACCTTCCGGTGAGAATTTGAGTGTTTAGTGAGCACAAATGTCGGGCTAGCTGCCGGCCTATACTCAGGCACAAGCCGGCCCGACTTGTACCTTACACCACACGCATTGCACAGAGTCTTAGGCCCCATCGGACCTGTCCGCCACTGCGGCGTCTTATCCGTGGCACAATGCAGGCACCTGCGGCCATCGCAACCTTCAGCACCACCGTCTCTTTTCTTAGGCCCCGCCTCGCCCTTAATCGTCTTTTTCCCAGAACTCGGATATGGGGTAGGCCCAGCAATAATTTCAGTACTCGGAGGATGAAGTCGTGGGAGAGAGCACAAGAAGGCGTGAGGCCCAATTGCCAGGCGCCGCCCGAGACCGCTTGCTCCGAGCCTTAGCGGGGACAGCCGTTTCAGGATTGAACATTGTGCCGTTGATGTTACTAATATTGGAGACATCGCCATTGTTATTGTCATCGGTGTTACCATGAGTTTGGAAGTGTCGACTCTTGGATGATTCCTCCGGCCGAGCTTTCATGCCGGATATTAGCTGAAGCCTTTGCAAGTCTTCGCTGGAGAATGATTCCTCCACGAAATTCGACAGCCATTCTAGCTCCGCTAAATCATCATACTGTACATAAGAACAGAAACTATAATTAGAAAATTGATGTGTTTCTTTAACTTTTCTCTCTTCCCACAGATAAAACAAAAGGGAAAGAAAAAAGGGGCGTCAATGTCATGCATGAAAGTAAGGTATTACAGGCACGCAAAGCTCGCTGCCAAAATGAACGTCATGATGAGAGAAATTATTGGTGTAGTGGGACCCATTATCGCCGTTAAAGCTAGAAGGCTCGCGACCCGAGAAAGAGGAGGAATTGCAGCTATCAACGACGGTTACGGTGGAAGAGTCCGTGGAGTTGGCGGCGGCGGCGACGATAGTATTATTATTGTTAGGGTAATCGGCTACCATGGCATCATCATCTTCATTAGAGAAGTCCAAAAGGTCTTCAACAATGAAATGGTCACCAACACCAATGGACTTATTATTAGAGTCCAAAGAGTGATGCTTTTCATTACTTGTGAATTGTGCGCTGCAAAACCCGGTTGCCCCATAGAATTCCGGTGCTTCCATGCTTTATCTGTGCTTTAAGGTAGAAGAAGGTCAAGAATTAATTTGTAGAAGAAGAGAGTAGTGTGGTTGTGCAAGGGAAATGGAAATGTTAATTTGTGTGTGCAGAAGAAGAGAGGGAGAGGGAGAGGGAGGAAGCTGCTGCTGCTGTTGTGGTGGTGGTTTTTTAGGAGAGAGAGAGAGGGTTTATCTGCGTTTGAAGGGGGCAGGAGGACAGCTAAAATGGAGGAGGGTGTTGACGAGGAAAAAATCAAAGAGTTGGGGTGAAGAGTAGGAGAGAAAAAAGTGAAAAATAAGTGGTAATAAATTTTCTTATAAATAAATAAATAAAGAGGATTTAATTGAGCTAAAGAAAAATCTTCTAGAAAAACTTTAGTGTTTCTAATTCGATTTAAAGAAGTTATTTTCGTGTCCCTTTGCTTTTAGAAACTTTCATGTTTCTAATTTAGTACTTGCTTCACTTTCTTTGTAAAATATTATTGGAAATTTTATTTTCTTGCCTAATTTTATTATTTTTTATTTTTTATTAATAAATTCTACATATTCAATTATGTAGGAATTAGTTAACATGTTGAAATAGCCATCGATAATATTTTTATTAATAAATTCTACATATTCAATTATTTAGGAATTAGTTAACAATAACTAGTCGGGGTTGAAATAACCATTGATAATACTTTTTTATTTAATTAAAATAATTTTACATTCATATAAGCACTTGAAATGCTATTTTTTCTAAGAAAATACTAATTTTTTTAATAAATAAATTTATAAAATTTAGAGTTAGGGATATTGATTTGGTAGTCTCCAAAAAATATGGTGTGATGACAAAAAACTTACGATCTACATAACTTGTCTTGAGTTGGAATCAGGACATGCATCTCTTGTAAAAATCTTGAGTAATCAAGATTTTACTCGTTTATCTAAATTTATATAATACATTTAAAAAAATTACTTTCATCTAATAAAAAATTAATTTAGTAGAGCAAGTATTTTAAATTAAAAACCTAGTATATTTAGGGTAGTACTATTGACCGAATACTGTAAATTCATGAGCTGAATGAGAGTTAAGAGTCAATGTCGGTAATGGCATGGCCCACATAGTATTTTTATTTTAATCTCAAATATAGAGATACACAGACGTGCATGGAATGATGGTGGTGATGTCAAATTGCTGTCCACAGTAAGCAATTATCACAAGGCATTCTGCACAAGATCATCATCTACCATTGCCCTGCACTACTAGCTAATTACCGACATGCCACTCCTGCAATCTACAACTATGTCAAACACAAGTAAGTACTTGACAATTTAAATAAGAAAAATATATATATATATATATATATTTTTCCATTGTTTTCAAATTATATTGATATCAAAAATATATATATTATTTTAAAGGAATTGTTTAATAAGAAAATAATAATTTAGTGTTCAAATTCAACTCCGTGGGAACCAATCAGCAGGTTTATCGCTGAAGCTTGAGCATTAGCGTCCAAGTTTACAGCCCGACTCCTCTGCTTTTAATTTTTTGCCCTCGGGAATCGTGCTCTCTTCTTATTCTTCTTCCTTTCCCCCCTTCTCTTCTCTGAATTTACTTTATTTTAATTTGTTTTTTAATTGTTATTAAATATTATCATTATCTACCCTGCTACTTCAGTTTTTTTTAATTCAAACCCCATTTGTAAGCACGATGGTTACAGCTCACTTGACGAAGATGGACGGTCGTGATGTTCCCAACGTGTGTCCCCTCTTTAACTTGACAAGTAGAATTATGAACGGGTCTAAAGATAATAATCTTGGCTTGCATTTTGGTGTTGCGATTTATTGTTTGTATGAAAACGTTGCCATTTCATTTAATTTTGCGATTTACTGTGTATTTCGCTGTCAATAATGTCTAAGTAAATTATATATTACTTAAACACGAATCCATGGTTTTTAATTTATCAGTTACCTATGATTATTAAATTAAAGAAATAACTCAAATTAGCTTTGATCAATTTGTTAAACTCGTAATCCAAGTCACGAGTTCCATTTAATTCAAAAAAAAATTATCATATGATAAAAAAGTACATAAACTAATTCCCAACTAACAAAGTATTGAATGATATTTAAAAAAAAATCAGTAAAAACACAAGATTGAATAATAAAATTAATCAAATGATAAAAATACAAAGGGCAAAAAAAAAAAATGAAACAAAAATCAATGGGCTAAAAACAAGAGCCTAGATGCTAGTGTTTGAACAGGACACATGTCTAGGAGTTTTTTAGGAAATTATATATATTGCCCCAAGGTAAACCCACACATATGTGCTTGTTATTTTTCCTTGTTTTAGAGGGTGTATGCTCATTTTTTTGAAAAATAATAACTTGTTATGTTAAATAATGTGTTGTTTGTAAGGTAATAATTCAGATTCTAGCCATCATTATGGTAGTCTTAAAACATGAGGGAAGGGTTTTTTCAAGTTAAAAATCCAAGTTTTCATATAATTTTCACCTTAATACCTCTAAAACACCATAAAACTCTCTTTATACTACCTAACAACCTGAAAATAACAAGAAAACAAAATCAAAAGAATGAAATTTTTTAAATAAGCTGAATCTCCTTTTCCAAGGATATTTACAGAAAAAAAAAAAACATCACCATCAAACTCTCATTGTTAGATTAAACTTGTTGACACCAAGAACAATGAGTGTCTTTACCTGAAAAGGGGCTCAACTGACTATTTTATCTCTCTACACTATTTTCAAGTGATTTCATCTCCACTTTCTTTAATTCATAACTTAAAAATGAATAAAATAAATTTTTGAATCAAAATTAAAATTATTATTAATATGTGGTAAACCTTGTATTTTATATGTTTGTTTACATGTTATTCCTCTATTTATAAAGTATATATTTTTATCATAATTTTAAGCACATTTTCTTTTAAATACACTATAAAAGAGTATGGCTAAAAGAATGATTAATTATGCTATAGAAGAGTATTGTTAAAAGAATGAAAAATAAAAATAAAACCAAGCCCATGTCTTTTAGTTGTTTTTGTTAAAAATACTTTAATTAGATACAAATGGAGTGTTAAACCTATCTTGAAGCACTTGCAACTTAGTGAGTGTTAAAAAAAAATTATTGTTAATTAAATCAATAAGTATGTATTTAATTATGTAGAAGATGAAAATAGAAGGGATAAAGTTATATTAAAATATAAATATAAAATCTAACAATGAATTTCAGCAGTTTTAAATTATCAAGCTTAAAACACCATAAATCTATAGTACTTGCAGCGAAATTCACAGATATCAAGTACATGTTTGGTATTGTGATAGTTTTTGCAGTTATCATTTAAAAAATAGTTTTTAAAAAGTATTTTAATTATAATTTTAACAAAATATATATTTAATTAAAACTAATGTGATATGAATTCTTGATAAAAAAAAATTATTTTATTTTTTATAAAATTACAATTATATTTAAGACACTATATAAAACACTTGAATTATTTAACAAATCAAAATAGTAATAAAATATAATAGGAAATCTCCTCTTAAAGAAGGTTGGAATCATGGGGTGGACATGGGGTGGAGGCAAGATATTGTGGGTCCTTGTGATAATCGCTCTATGGGCTGCTTCTAACTATGGATAAGGTGGTAGTTTTGCTATTTATTACAACGTAGATTGAGATATTTTTATTTTTACATTTTATTTAATTACTCTTTTTTTTTACTTTTTATGCTTGGATTAAAAGGAAAGCCTGAAAAGAGAGAGAATCTGAGCCGTTGCTTGGCGTGGAGGGTTTCATGTAACGAAGATTAATTGTTTTTCCCCTTTACGTAGATCTTTAATTATTATTTTTAAAAAAAAAAATCGGTGAAGTATATTTATATATTTAAGTATTTATTTCAAGGTTAGGGTCCGATATGCACGTGATAGAGGTTGAGAGAGGTGTCAGGGGACCATGTGAGTGCTTGGCTCGTGTCAAAAGCCATAACAGGCGGTGGTCAATGGCACGTGTCGGTCATCAACAGCATCTTCTCTTTATGTTGATGGATGCTTCAAGCATGGCCATGCAAAGGTCTCTTCTTATAGTTTTACGATAACGTGATTGCACGTGCCGTACCGTCACGTGAGTTGTGGGTAATACACGTGTGTTGCGTCCCTCTTGTGACATGTCACGTGGGAAGGAGTGGGTCTTTGTAGGTTGGATTGATTTTCCGTAGGAGAATTATTTGAAAAATAGAATCTCCAATTCTGTTTTTGAAATATATATATATATATTCAATCAAATAGTGAAATCAGCTTTCTAGTTCAATCGTAGCTGACTTAGGATTGAGTTTGTTTTTGTTTAGAAATATATTAAAATAATATTTTTAATTTTTAAAAATTAACTTTGATATCAGTACATGAAAAATGATATAAAAATATCAAAAAAAATTTAATTTAAAAACAGAATTATTTTTTTCTTCAAAAACACAGGGCCTAAATGAGTTTGTATGTTTTTGTATTTTAAAAGTATTTTAAAAAAAAATATTATTTTGATATATTTTTTTACTTAAAAAATAATTTAAAAAACAATTATCACCACACTCTTAAACACCCCTCTTAAACATTAAAATATTTTTGAAGATCAAATCATGCACCATTAATAAATTTTATTATATATATATATATATTAAGAAGAAAAAGAAAGTGCCACTAAAGGGAAAATTAAATTCTTCATATTTTAATAAAGGTCGCTAAGATCTTTCCATACTGCATTTGGTGAATGCATGCAAGAAATTAATTTAATGCAGTCCAAATTGTGGTTGTTGAAGCACTTTTTAATAAATTTTATCTTTATTTTCGTTTATATATACACACACACACATATGCATATGCATATTGCATGCATGCAAATCTTGGGAATCTTGGTCCAACTAAACAATTAATTTAATAAAGTTGTCTATAATTTTTTATTGCTGGAGTAGCTTATTAATTGACACCTGTCTACAATCTTTCTTTTTAGATTTATTAAAGTCATAGTTCCATTAAGTTTAAAAATATAGCTACTAGCTCATTATTTTCTAATTCATATTCGACAAAATATACACAATAAAATATAATAATCTTTGACTAAAAAGAAGTTATATTTTTATCATAATAACCACTTCTATTTGTTTTTTCAATTGGGATATGAAAATAAAAGCATTGATATATTATTACTATAAATGATTTATATTTACTTTTTAATTGGAGTATAATCATAAAATAAATATTTTAGTTTTCTCAATGCTCCATTTATAAACATAAAGTAAATACTTGAGATTTTTTTTTAAAACATGCTTTTTCAATGTGTGATACTTTTTTTTATGTTATTCCTTTTATTTATAAAACGTATATATAATTTATTGAATATGAATCAAGATATTTACTGTAAAAAATACATGTGAATATTAATTTAAAATAATAAACACTACTAGAAAAATCGATTAATTCATATGGAAATACCAACAAAAAGTTAATGTTGCTTTTTGTTGGTATTTACCGACGGATATATTTCGTTGTTCTTTTGCAGACACCATTATCAGATGAAATGGTTTCATTGATAGTAAATACCGAGGGAATCACAGTGTTGTTAAAAAACCTATGATATAAGATGACATGACATTAGTTTAGACAGAATTACCAACAAAGTTATCAACAAATAAATTCCATTAGTAATTTTGTTGGTATATACCAATGGATTTATAGGCGGAAATTAGAGTGGGATTTAAAAAACTTATGAATTACAAATGATGTGATATTTTTATCGACATAACTATTAATGGATATATGTTATCGGTAAATCCATTGCTAATATTTTTAATTTATGACATGATCATTGACCCTCATCTCCCCCTCCCATCTTTCTCCTTCTTTCTTTTGTATTTTTTCCTCTACAACCCCTAACCACCCTCTCCCCTCCATTTCATCACAGTTCAACCTACTTACAACAAATCTAGCAACCATAATACTAAGTTTATGAATATTTGTGTTATGATTTCAATATTTTTTAGGATTCTCCACTTGAAGTAAGCAAATCTATCATATTTTAAAAATTTTTTAAAATTTTAATTTTAATGTGTTATTTTTTTGGATATTTTTGAATTATATTAATTTTGTTTGGGTGCTTTTCTATTTGTTTTATAGTTTTTAATCATATTAATTTATGTTAGGGATTGTTTTAGATTATGTAAAATTGTATTATTTAGTTAATGTATTTAATTAATACATAATTATTGTATATAAGTTTGATATAAGTCATGGAGGATCATTCATGGATGTATCATGAATCACCCCAAGGGTTGTGCAGGATGAATTATTGCACCGGGGTTCAGGGTTTTATTAACTACATAATATCTTATCTGAGAAACATTAGCGAAGGCGATATTAGATGTCCATGTAAAAGGTGAAAAAACAAATGTTTATCTCTCCAGATGTTGTCACAATGCATCTTCTATAAAAAGGTTTCATGGAGGAATATATGTTGTTATGCACACAAAGAAGAATTTATTCTTCATGAGATCATGGTAGAAAGGAAGGTTGATTCAACTTCTAATTCCAGTAATGTGCATGGAGTTGTAGATACCAACAATAATCTTTATAAAAATATAGTTATGGATACAATGAGAATGAATCAAAGTGATGCAAGTGAATGTCCAATAATAGATGAAGAACCTAATATAGATGCGACCATGCTTTTTGATATTTTAAAAGACTGGTGAACCATTATAAAATGGTTGCACAAATCATAGTAAATTATAAACTTGACACAGGTGTTCACCATGAAGTTAGATTATGGGTTGAGTAAAGACAATTATAATAGAATTGTTGAATAAACAAGAAATATTTTACTTGAAGGAAACAAGCTGAAAGAGAACTTTCCATGTTGTCAAATCTATGATGAAACCCCTCGAGATAAGATACTAAAAAAAAATTTACATGTGTCCAAACTTCATGTTGTACTTCCTTAAAACTGCTGAAGTTCACCAAGTATTGAACATATGGTCATCCTCATTATAAACATAGAATTAGCAGGGGACAAACTCTTATCAAACAAAAAAAAATTTAGATATTTTACGGTCACACCTAGACTATAGAGGTTATTCATATCATTAGATATTGTTGAGCATATGACATGATATTGTTCGCATAATACAATTGATGGAGTTATGTGCACCCTTCTGATGGTAAAGCCTACAAACACTTTAACCATATACATCCTCAATTTTCATTGGAAGAAAGGAATATGCATATTGGTTTATGTAAAGATGGGATGCAACACATTCAAGTTATTAGCTACTCCTTATTCATGTTAGTCATTGATACTCATTGATATACAAAGCTTACCACTAGGGGATGTCTATGAGACTAGAGTTCATATTTTAATCAATGATCATACTGATCTTTATACTCTAGGCTGCATTATTGATTCATGTTTTCGACCATTGATTGATGAGTTGAAGCAATTATGATCACCCATAAACTTTGATTTATGATGTATCAAGAAAACAATATTTTTCGATGGAGATAGTTTTGATGTGGACTATCAATAATTCTTCTGGTTACAAAATGCTTTTTGGATGGAGCATGCTTGAAAAACTAGCATGTCAACACTTTATGAAAACAACAAAGCATTACTGCTGACTAACGATAATAAAACTTTTTTTTATTATCACCGACGATTCTTTGCCAATTGGCTACAAGTACAGAAAAGAACAAAAGGACTTTTGTGTTGGAAGAGATATTGCATCGCAACTATCGTCGGGTGAAGAACTACATCACATGTTGTCGGAGTACAGTGACATTGTGTATTATTTTCAATCCGGTAAAACAAATATTTTGAATGTTAAAAATTTAATAATTTGTAACAAATATTTCAATTTTAAATTAATTTAATCTAATTCAAAAATATACTTTTGATTTTTAATTTATAATATACTATTGAAATTATTTTTTGAAAAAAATATAAATACTAGTGACAAAATTATAGATGCAAGGTTCTGCTGTTATTTTCCAGAGAGTTGGACATTAATTACTCAAAATACCACTATTACCCATAACTATACCGACGGAATGTTTTGTTGGTATTTTTAGGAAAGTTGTATATTAATTACTCAAAATACCACTGTTACCAATGAGGATATTGATGATGGAGTGATTGATGAAATATACCAACGACAGATACCAATGGAAATTATTGACAAAATATTAATGATGAAGTTGTTAATAGTATATTCTGACGGCATCACCGACGAGATATATTGAGTGACTTATAGTTGGTTTCTTTTGTCAATAAATTTACAATCGATCATTCTGTTAGTACATTTACAATCAATCTTTTTGTTGGTAGATTCAATTTTAATGGAATCACGGATAAAAAAAAATTATTGATGAGAGTTTTACCAACATAAAATTTCTGTCGTTGTGGTTGTCGAATGTCGAAAATTTACCGACGAAAAAAGCAACAAAAAAAAATGTGCATGTAAAACACTGAAATGTGGTAGTGAAATGAAGTATTGATTTCAACACATGGCTTATCATCATCTACTGATTGAATATTAAGGATTTAATTCCATCAAAAGCAATTGATATGAAATATTGGATTATTTATAAAGAATAGTACCGATATATTTTAGATGAAAAAAACAAAGAAAGAAAGAGAAGGAGTAGCTTTACGACTTGCAAATTAAAAATTAAAAAATAAAAATAAAAATAAAGGGAGTGTCAATGGCGGCACATAAATTAATAACAAAAAGGAAGAAAAAGGGCGTAATTAAGGACCCAATTTGTTGTGAAAGCAAGCAAGATATATATGAAATCTGTCAAGTCTCCATAGGGCACAATCTTTATCAATACGCCACGTTCTCTTATACCAAGCAACAATAATTAATTAGTTTAAATTTTAGAGAATATTTTGCTATATGTGATTACCATGAAAAGGAGTGATAGATTCATGTCAAATTAGAAAAACGTATTTATATATATATATTTATCTATATACTTAGTGTTGTGACTGATATTGATTTTTGTAAAAGTTTTTCTTTTAAAAATGCATCAAAATGATATATTTTTTTTAAAAAATATTTTTGACATCAACACATGAAAATGATCTAAAGACATTATTTTTCTATTTTTTTAAATACGTTTTTAAAACACAATACTAAAGAGGATCTTAATACCCATAAAAGCGATTGCTGATGGTTTCTTGTAGGATTTCTCTTTTTATCACATGAAAAGAAAAAAAAAGAGGGAAAGGAAATAGAATTATTTACATAATAAAACTATTACATTGAGCAATTTTTGTAGAACTAAAACCCAATGTTATCGTATAACAATCCAAAGTTATAGTTTCTTTTTTCGAGGATAAATTGACTTGACGTTTCAAAATTGAAAATAAAACCTTTTCATGACAGTAATTACAAACACAAGTAAAGTCATAAAATAAGTGAAGTGAATATCGAAAGAGGGAAAGTTGATCACATGATGTCTCTTCTACTTTATTTTTATTATTATTATTATTATTATTCGCATAAGGGCAAAAGCTTTTGAACCTGAAAAAAGGGTTCTCCGGTCAAGTTTTGTGGACCCAGGTCCAGGGCTGCCCGACAGGCTTCTATTTCAAGCCCATTTGCTTTGCTTTTAACTAGCCACTATTGCAATATTATTGAAGGAAAAGGAAGGGCATGTTGCCCATAAGCCAACCCAGAAACCATATATTCTTGGTGCTTAAGTAACTGTAAATGAGCACAGGAAAATCTTGATGTAGAAACCCATCTCCCATAAAACACATTTTATAGATCCAAATGAGAGAGTAAAACCTTAGTTATTGTAAATTTTTACAGGGTGATGCACCCCCTAACTTAAACTCGAGATCTGCCGTACAAATTACAAATTCTCTATCATTACGTCATGTCCCTTGGGACAATCCATTTGCATGTTTCCAAACAAATAGTTGATTTTCATCTCCCCCATTAAAGCAATTGCCTGTAAGTTGAATCTTTAGCCTCCTACTTTTCATTCTGGAACCATCCTTTTTCCATCTTGTTTGATCCAATCCAATTCAAGGAAGATAGTAATTAATAGATTATTAATACAACTGGGCTCCTACAAGAGTTTGATCTTATTTAAAAGTATGATTGATGTTATTTTTAAAATATTTTTTGTTCAGAAATGCATTAAAATGATATTAATTTTTAAAAAAATTATTTTTTAAATCAGCACATCAAAATAATTTAAAAACACCACAAAAAAAAACTAATTAGAATTTGTTTTTCAACCTAGTAAATACTTCATGAAACAACTATTTAATTGGAGAGGCCTGGCACTGGCTGGGTAGTTTTTTTTAGTGGACTTTAGAAAGTTATGTATTGGGCTAATAAATAGTGTCATTATCAGAAAATGGACCAGCCCATTAAGTCTAACAAACCTCTCAAATTTGAGCTCATCAATCCTCTCGAGACAGTTTTCCAGTTTTCTGTGAGCTCACCAAAGCCATAAAAGCACGTGCTCTGCTCACACCTCAAAACACTGTGGATGTAATTTTCACATTGATTTATTCTTTCTTTTTTTCTTAGCTTTTATTGAATGAAATTATACGTTAATTTATACTAATCTGTTAATGGAAGAAGAAAAAGACATAGAACTAAAGCTAAAACAACAAGAAAGCATGAGTGACTTATATGAATTTTAAGGTGAAAAACTTATTTCTCTTTTAAAAACAAAACTACATAAAAAAGTAATGTTATTGAGGATAGTTTAGTAAATTTTTAGAATGGTCATTTCCCAAAATTTTTAAAGGGCCCAATAATATCTTTTTCGTGTAACAACTTGATTTTTTCACCACATCAGCCGTTTTTTAGTAGATTTTAAGAATAACTCAGAAAATGAGTTATGAAAAATAATTATAAAAATATAATGAATATGTTGTTGATCAAAATAATTGTCGTGGAGGTGAGGGAAACAATGTCTTTTGAGGGGTTAGTGATGATGGTGAAAACAATGACAATGAAAACGGTGATAATAATGAGGATGGTGACTTGTTTTGGAGGTGAGAATCTAATAGGAAAAAGTTAGTTGTGTGCACAATTATGACTATAAACATGTATTATATTAATTAAATGCATGAAGAACCGTGTATAGTTTCATACACTACGGTCACACACTAAAATAGAAAGGATGAATGTTATTGATTTCAAAACACGATATGGGTTGTCATGTTTGAGAATGATGAATGTTATTGAAATGGTGGCCATGTTTCCATTTATAATAGCATTAGTAGCATCAAATAGAGAAAGACTCCATCATTAGAGTGAAATTGTTAATAGATGCATTAAAAGAAGTCCTAACAACAATATGCATCCACTAAAGATAGATGTCATAAAATCAAAAGGACCCCAATTTTACAAACAATCCACGAGAAATTGTAATGAGTCCAAAATATATATCTTATTTCAAGGTAATACATATGTTTGTTAATGTTGTCAATTGTGAAACTAGATTGTTTTCTACATGCTAGTAAGTAATAACAATATATTTTTTTCCATGTAGAATTGTATTGGTGCAATTGATGGCACACATATGTAAGCTTTCATATCAACCGAAAATTAAATTCCATTTATCAAAAGGAAAAGGTGTGTCAACTCAAAACGTAATGGTTGTTTGTTGTTTTGACATGTAGTTCACATTTGTGTGGGCTAGATGAGAAGATAATGCTCACGATACATGTGATTTTTCTTGAAGCTATTCACAATAGATATATAAATTTTCTTAAACCACTAGAAGGTAGTTATATGATAGAAATCAAATGCTATTATAAGTATAATAATTGCCTTTTTTATTTACTAATATTATTACAATTTTAAATGATTTTTGTAATGCAATTAAATATTATTTGGTTAATGCTAGATATTCCAATGAGTATGGGATATTTAGGTTTCATATAAAGGTCAAAAGGTGTCTTTTACAAGATTTTAAGCATTGTGAACAATCAATAAATTAGGAAGAAGTATTTAATCGGACACACGCATCACCATGTCATGTGATAGAATATTTTCTTTCGGAGTATGGAAATAGATGTAGAGAATTTTACAAAACACGTATGCTTATTTATACAAAATACAAGTTTAAATTGTAGTTGCATCAATGACACAATATAATTACATTAGAAGAAGATCCCATGATGATGTAGCATTTGCAGAATTTGATAGCAATCCTAATTTTATTCCGGATGATTTTTTAGATGATGTTGTAGCACACTCGGAAAGCAATGCAAAACCATAAGACTTCTCTGATAGATTTTGTATGTAATGAAAATTGCAAATAGTTTAATGGGACAGTAAAAAAATATCTTCATATAGTATTATTTATTTCATGACATAATAACAATTAAATCAACAATATTTTAATTAAAAAAATATTAATATTAATATATGTCATTTTATTCAATCTTAAAAGTATTTAAACAAATATATATATTATCACACTAACCTCAACTAAAAAATAATTTTATAAAATAATTTCACTTTAAACCACAGAAGCATTCACAAACTATCACAGATAAACACCCATCCTAAACGAAAGAAAAAACAGAGCTACATTGTGCCTGGGTGTGTATGTATTACCGGACTCTTTTCCGGGAAAAAAAAAACTTGTCGGAGAGCCGGGATTTGCGTCACAATAAAGTGGCGCCGCCGAATATTCTCCCACTAGAATTAAATACATTTTTTCTTTAAGGAGGGCAGAAAAATAGGATCTGAGGTGAAGGTGACAGACAGTTTACACTCCCATATCATGATCAACTTCAGTAGTGACGGGGTCCACTCTTCTCTGTTTCCTCGCCGCTCTGTGGGACCCACCCTTTCCAATCGCCGCACCTCCCCACCACCGTCATTGACTTCTACCTGGCGTGCCGTTTGGTTGACGGTGACGAGCCACCTTCGCCTTCGGAATTTGGAATTCTAAGAGCCTGTTTGGCTGTGCGTTTTAATCGGTATTTTGCTGAAATTTGAATTTTTAATTAATTTTAAATGAATATATTTTGATGTTTCTAGATTATTTTGATGTATTGATGTTAAAAATAATTTAAAAAAAATAAAAAAATATCATTTCAATGTATTTCGGCACAAAAAACACTTTGAAAAGCTACCACAATCACACTCCCAAACAGGCCATAAGCCCAGAAAAAGAGCTCGTAATGTCGGGTAAGCTGTATGACTTCTTGGGACATGGAGTAATATCAAGAATGGAATATATATTTTGCTTGAATCTTCTTGATCCATGGTTTTTAATCTTTAGATTTTTAATTTAGTACCTAAGCTAAGAATTTCTTATATTGAATTACTTGATACTCAATGAAAAAGTAAATTAAATCAATACAAATATTGAATTTTACTGTAGCTTGTATAGAAGATAAATATAAATAATTTAAAGATAAGATAAAACAAAATCAAATTAAAAAATAAATTAATTAAAAATATCTTGATGAGAGCAAAACATAATGATGCTCGAGAAAATGAGTAATAGTTCTTAAGATCTAAAACAACCAATCAATGATGTGTTCATAAGAAAAAGGAAGGGTCTATTGGTCCTCGAATGTATATTATATACGACGAAGAAATAATAAATCAAAACTATTTAAAAGTCCCTAGAATTTTTTTAAATAAATTTAGAGTTTTTTAAGGATTTATTATCTAAAGATCTCTTTTTTTTTTTTTACTTTCAATAATTATTTAAAAATTAGGTTATCACAAACCACAAAATTATCTAATTGTCCGGCTTTCAATGATAATCCACACAAACCTTCATGAAAAATCTTGCATGTCACTATTTATAAGAGATGGATTGTTATACTTAAAGTAATAATTCTTTACTCTATAACTTAAGTAGTTTTTCTATCTAATAGACAATCTCTTCAAAAATAAAAAGCCTACCTTTATATTTATAAATAATAATAAAATATTTGTCTCTTAAATAATATCTATATATATTATTTAATGATGATTTTATCAATCAAGTAGAGACTTGATTATTCAATGACTAAAAATATAATCTTTAAATTAAATACATTTTAGTGATTAATTTCTAAAATTACTTTTAACGAAGTCATACTTGATTAATTATTCTAGATTAATTTTTTGACTCATAATTTTTAATATGTTATACATAACTTATTCTTATATATATTGTGTTTTTTCTCAAAAATCATACTATATGTACCCAAAAAGTGTCTACAAAAAAATGTCAGCAACTATATTACTATGTGTTAGTCCTGATATCAATATTCAATTTAATTATGCTAATAAATTAAATAAATTATATGAAGAGGGTATGTGTCGAGCACCTACCTGCTTGGTGTGCACGACTAGTGGCTTTGTGCTGCTGTTTGGAGCCTTGTACCTCTTTCCTTTCAATAAACTCCACGAGTTCAATACTACAACTCCCTATTTTTCTTAAAAAATTTCCATTGATCACACATAAAATTCCATGAATTATTTTGCAATATCCTCATTTAATCAAGAATAATTACATTTACAATTTCACTAGTCAAATCACCATATCTTTTTAATTACTTTAACAAAACCATAAAACATTCCAAATACTATTTTTTTCATTTATTATAACCGCATTATTATTTCCTTGTCCCATAAATAATTTCTTTATCTATTTAATTAACATTAAATCTTAACATATTTAATCCACTCCATCATTTTAAAAAAAATTTAGCAAATTTCTTTCTCTTTTTTATAATTATTCATCCCAAAATATTTATTCCCTCATTAATTTTACCTTCAATTCATTTTACGAAGTTCTTCTCTACTGTTTGACACTATTATCTCTTACCTAATCCATTCGGCCAAAGTTTCCAATTGAACAAAAATCCAATTTGTTTTCTATTATTCTTTTTCAGCACACTTGTATACATGCAACTTACCCCTTTAAATATTAATTTTCTCATCAAACCATTTCAACACATAATTTTATCCTGGCCAAATTCTTCCATTTTAAAAAAGTGGAATATATTTTCTGTGGGGAGAGTGTATAAATATGTTTTGACCCCCAAAATTTTCTCTTCAATTTCCCCCTTTTCTGTTTTTATGTGTGTAGGTGACCTTATTTATAGGTAAGAATATTTGTTTTGGTCTTTTTTCTTTTCTAACTTCGTCCTTTTGTCCAAATATTGTTGATTGTTTTGTTAATTCTTAGTTCTTTTTGAATTAGAGTACCATTAATGTCAATTCAAATTTTTTATTTTTGAAAAATAACACGTTGAAAACTGAATGCGTTAATTTTATTTAAAAAAAATTGAATCTTTTAGGAGAATACTGAAAATGACACAAATACATCAAATACATTTTTTTTTTAAAAAATAGGTCAAAAAATTCAAAATTTGGGTAGCAACAGGGTTAATACATTTATGTATGTATTTCAAATACATTTTGTTTTGTACATATATTTCAAAATTGTTTTAAAAAAATAGTTATTTTTTTTAGATTGATTTAATATATTAATGTGAAAAATATATTTTAAAAAATAAAAAAATATTATTTTAAATAAAAATATTTTAATAAACAATTATCACTACATTACCATTAATATTACCACTTTCACCGTTTTTCTACTTATATTTTCACCTCAAATTTAAAATTAAAAAACAAAAGGTTAGGAAATGACGGGGTACACAGCGACGTCGTGTCTCAGTAATGGAAAACGAGAGTTGGGGTTGGTGCATAAAAAAGTCCGTCGCGTTGACGAAACGCATATGTAGAAGCAGGCCAGACACGCCGAAAGATGGCGACACGCGTTCTGTTTCTAGTGGTCCCCTTTCCCACATGTCCATGCCTGCTGCTGGTTTTGTGCTACTCCCTACTGTTTTCCTAATTTTTACCCCATCTCACTTCATTAGTATTATTATTATTATTATTATTATTATTATTATTATTATTATTATTATTATTTTATTATGGGTGATGTATTTGGACAAATTTATGTTGGCATGTGGATCTTGAAATTATTGGTAGTTGCTTTGTTAGAATTTTTGGCTTGTGTTATGTATCTATAATTGTAAGTCAATATTCTAATGTACGGGTAGAGAATTGAAGAGGTAACACAATCTTCACATGGCCAAGATATCAAATTCAATGCTCACAATTTTGCCTAAGAAAAATGGGTGTTCTTCGTTTGGATACATGAATATTTGGAAACCACTAGCATTTCTTTCTTAGAAAAATAGGTCATGTCCATGGTTTGTGTGTATGTAAGATTGTTTACCAAGTTGGATTGCATATACATGGTCATGGACACATTAGTTCAATGAGATTCGTCATCAGTTTAAACAGTAAATTTGATGAATTAATTTTTTTTTCACAATCTCTTATAATGTACTTATGTGAAAAAATTGGTTGAAAATATGATTAATTAACATATTTGAAACTAAATTAAATGATGAGTCCACTCATATTTTATGTTAAAAGAGTGAATAATAAGTTAATCTTTTTGATTGACAAATGTTCAAACCAAAAATAAAAAAATATTGTATCCCACTTTAAGCTATTACAAACCAAACCTTTAAAAAAAATGATTTATTTGGTGAAACCTTGAGAAGTTTAAATTGAGTTTGTGAAGAACTAAAGTTTTTAGAGTAAGGAAACCTTAAGCTATATGGGATTTAAGCATAAGCCATATACACCCTCGACTTGGCATGACATGGACCTGAGTTTGAGATTGCTTAACCTGAAAATTTTATTTTTTTCAATTCATGAATAACTTCTCTAATCAATAACCTTTCACTAAGAATGTTTTATTTTATAAGTAAAAATGTTTGGTTTTTAATTTATTTTATAGCATGTAATAAAGGGATAAAAACAATGGAAACTATTTACAATAATTACTAAAATAAATTCAAAATTGGTTAACTTTTTTTTGTATAAATAGAGTATGGAGTAGGTATTTGGAAATATGAAATTAAAAAATTAAGAACAATCTTTATTGTTAACAATAACCCTTTACCTCTTATAATTTCTCTTCTATTTGTTTTTCAATCCACAATCTCTTTTAGAGTTTTAAGTTCTTGTCATAAGAGAACCATATCGATAGTGCAATATTTTATGGTATTGTTATTAAATCTAAAAGGATACCTATATCGAGACAATTGGCCTCATGTGATAGATAATGGAACCTCAAGAAAAAGAGAATTGGATTATAGAAAACAATGTAATCTGCTTTCTTTATTCAAATGTAAGTCTTCAATGAGTAAATATATTTATTTTATTTATTGTTTATTAAATATGAGAAGTGCTAGCACTATTTTCCAACAAAATAAACCATGATAGATTAATTGTAATAGACCATGATTGTCAATAATTGTTGTCGGGTCGGCATGATGAGCTCAAGGGTTTTGAGAGTCACCACTTAGTTATTTGTTTTAGGTCTCTAGAAAACATGAGTGTACTGGTCTTCATATAGACACTAAGCATAAGAGATTGGTTGTGGCTAGTAAGGTATTAGCATCCCTAGCACACCCTACCTTAGATAAACTCCTTTGTGATTTTCATGTGGTGAAAAGATTTCAGTGGGTTCTTAACCCGGTAGTTTATCGATGACTTATGGTTTACTCATATGAGTAAATTTGTTTTTGAAATATGTTATGGGCTCATGTACCAAAAAATATTTTTATATTGGAAAAATCAATGTAGGTGCGCTAATAGGGTTTACTTATCTTTGACAATGATTTTTATTCCTCTATCTACCATGATGAAATACTCCTAATTAGTGATTATAAATAAGTAGCTCTGAGAATTTTTGGGGGAATTACTAATATTTCAAATACTAGCCTACCTTGGAGGTCTGATATTTATATTAGAGTGTTTATAATTAATTCTCATCCAGTAAGAAAAATAATAATTTTTGAAATATTGACCAAATTTTTAGAGATTTATTAAATTTTTTTTAAAATCCCAAACATATGCAAAACCCCCCCAAAACATAAACAAACATATTTTTCTATTGAAACTTCAATTCGTTTTTTAAGATATTTGGTTGTAAGCAACACATGAAAACACTAAAGAAAATATTTGATATATTTTTGATATTTTTATCTTTTCTAAAGGCATATTTGGAAAAATACTAAAAATAAGAACAATTTAAAAATTAAAAGAAAAACATAAGAGTGTGTTTGTCAAACGCACCCTTTAACCCTAGGTTTAGATTGGTTAGGTCTAAAGCTCAAAACTAAACTTGTTTGGTTAAGCCTATACATGCCCTAACAAATTTATCTCTCTCTCTCTCTCTCTCTCTCTATATATATATATATATATATATATATATATATATATATATATAGGAACATTAATTAATTTACATTTTACAAAAAGAAAAAAAAGAAAGCAAATCAAAGAAAATATCAAGGATGAATGTTACTTGGATAAGGAAGGGTGTTTCTTAGTTGGTAAGGAAGAGTTGGCACAACTGAGAAGAAAACCCTATTGATGGTGAAAAAAAAAGAGAATGAGATTACACCTGGTTTTGTTTTTGTCAAGTGTGGTGGTTATCGTAACTGGAACTATGAATTTTTTTTTAATCCTAGAAGTAGTTGGGGGTATATTGCTACTACTTAACCCAGTTTCATTCACAATCATTATTGTTGGATATATAAGATATAAATGCTTGGCCCATGAGGATCGAGATGCTTCTACTATAGCTGAGGAACTATTGGTCCACCGCTCATAGTGTTGTTAATGGACTATGAGGGAGAATGGTGTTCGAGAGGAAGACCCTTGTTGCTATTTAATGTTTGTTTATACTGGAACTTTTTGGATTCCTGATAATAATCATGGTTAATGTTGCGATGATGTTTTTTCATGTTTCGAGCCTCCCACCATCCTTGGAAAGGATACGATGCAAAAAAGGAGGGTTTATAGTCATAAAATTATGGCTATAAATCTTAGGAGTCACCTCCTATTATTAAGGTCACTAGAAAACCTAATGATCTGCGAGAGTCCAGGGTAAGGGAACTTGTTATGGAAGAGAAAAATATATCACCCCTAGTATACCATACCTAAGGTAAACTACATTGTTGTTTGATTAGTTTTTTCTAAGTCATATTTTTTTATTTATTAGTGTTTTTAAGGCTTTAAATAGATCTCCTTCATGAGGAAGTTTCTACCTCGTTGGAAGTCAAAAACCTAATCGTTCTAAAGTATGAAAATTTTTCACACTACATTTAAAATCTCTCTTTATACTATCTGCGAGTATAGTTTACAATATAATTTTACATCCCTGATAACTAAAACAAAATAATTGTTTTTATTTTTTAAAATATTTTTAGCCAAATTCCAACGGATAATCATAAACAAGTTACACTATCAATTTTCGTTCAAACATATGAATAATGAAAATTTTTTTTTTTTACAAAAAATATGCTTGGAAAAAAACTTAGAATTTGGCGGTGTGTACAAAAGCAACATATTTTTTTTAAAATACAATTTTTTATATTATTTTTTTAACCAAAAAAAATAAAAAATTCAAACTAGACTTGAACCTAACAAAATGGACCGCCCCTAGCCAAGGTGGGCCTAACTTTGCTAAATTTGGGCTGGACCCGACTCTTCCAACTGGGTTGGGCCAAGAGCAAATCCAACCCAAGAATCAAAGCACAAAAAATGAAAAACTCTTGCACTGTTCACATATTGCGTGAATAGTGTAGAGTGAATTGATTCACTCTTGTAATGTTCATGTGTTATGTGAACAATAACAAGGTGGTTGACCAAGGGTTATGAAAGGCTTATTTGCCACTGTCGCCGGGTAGAGGAGGCAAATGTGATTCTTCCTATGATAGTGACATCAGAAATGGTGGTATGTGGTGATCGGGATGAGCACCATAAGCTTGCTGCTGGTGAAGGGGTTGCTATTGAACTTGTGCAAGAGAAGGGAGAGAGAGAGGGAGTTGTTGTTGTGTCACTAGAGCTTTGTTACCGGTTCTTCGCCAAAGACAAAGCTACTGCAATTGGTGCGGGAGGAAGGAAAGAGAGAGAGGGAGTTGTTGCAAAGGAAGGAGAGAGAAAGAGAGCCAGGTGTAGCGTGACTTGCTATTGCTAGCTGTTGCTGTTGCTTGCTGTCAGTGTTAGTGTCCTGCCATAGTTGAGGGAGATGCAAAGGGTGGTTGTATGTGGTTATGCTCATGTGTAAGTTTTTGGTCATGAAATCTCTGCATTACTCCCACATCGTGTTCTAGTCTTCTCCTTTGTGTTATATTATTTTCTCCATGTCCTTATCCCTCCCTTTGCATGGTTTCTTTCTTATTATTTATAGTCAAATGAGGTAACCCTTCAGTTGTACATTGTGTGTAGCAAAGGGGTTGTCTCTAGGTCACCTGCATGCAGTGTGCATGCTCTGTTCAATGATTGAACATTGTAGTCACGTCAATAGGATTTTTTGGGATGATTTGGGAGAAGGTGCAAATGTGCTTTAGTCCCTTTAATTTGTAACTGATCTAATTACACTTCCAATTGACTTTAAACTTTTATATTTGTGCAATTGTATCCCCACAAAAAAATTTCAATAGCAACCTTAACTTTGCATGTCTTTTTTTTCATTTTGGTACTTGTTTTTAAATCTATGCAATTTAACCCTTCAATTGACCATTAAACTCTCAATTTCTTCAAGTTTCCCCTCACTTCAACAAAATTTGCTTTGGAAAAAATTCAATCCAGTCTCTGAAAATTCCAATATTCTCAATTGAACCCGAATTAAGCACAAAGAACTTGATTTTTTTTTTATCAATTAAGCCCTTAATAAAATTAATTTGACCAATCTACATTATAATTAAGTCCTTGTACTTTAATTAAACCTTTCAATTGGACCTTAAATTAATTCTAAACATAATTATACTTTAATTTGCCCCGCGATTAAATCAAATTGGCCTATAAAAAAAATATAATTATGCCTTTTGGCTTATTTTTTATGATTTATTTAATAATAAATTATTTTAGCCTTGAATATGTCATTTTTCTTCATTTTTAGGCACAAAGAGGTATGATCGGGCTCTAAAAATGTATAAATTTTCCACCTCTATTTTTCTATCGACGCCAGCCCCTTTATTTTACTCTTTGTTCGTTTTTGTTTTATTTTGGGTATATTTGGAGGAATTACTCAGAAATAGATTATGACAATTAAATCAAAGGTTATTCATATCTACCATAGAGGCAATTCAATTACAACTCATAGTGGAATATTTACTACTTATAACATAAATGACTATGTTGTTTTTGGTTAAATCTTCTTCTTACATTCACGTTGCGGCCAATTTAGAATTGGTGATTATCTCATTTTAAACTAAATTCTTGTGAATGAATGATCATTGTTTACATGATTTTGAGTTCAATTTGAGATTAAAAGAGCAACACTTGTTGCAACTTATATTTGAGATACCATAAGAAATTCTTAGGATAGAGATATCTAAAGATTTGTGTAGTTTTTAGGATTTTCATTGTTCATAATAATCTTTTGTTAGTTAAGATTTTTCACAGAGATGTAAAAAAATTACTTGTTAAGATATTTTATTAAGGTCCGAGAGAGATTGATGAATAAATTAGATAAACTTGATTATCAACAATAAAACATTATACTTGATAAATTTAATTAGGAACATCACATACAATTAGTTACTGTAAATAAATAAAATCCTAGAATCTTGTTCTTGAGTTTACATACTAATATAATTTTGATACTTGTTAGTAATATTCCAATCTTCATGGAAGGCTCTTTCTCATTCATTTTATTGTTCATTACAATTTATGCACTTATGATTTCAACTAATATTGTTGTACTTAGAACTAGAGTTTATTTCCGAAATTCTTCATAGGACTTGTGAAATCTTTGTGGAAACTGGAAAACTACTTACTTTAAAATCATATATACCAATGAAAAACAATTTAGCTTCAAGGAAAAAGGATTGGTTCCTTGATATCAATGTGATACACCTTATTTGTTGGGAAATAATTTTCAAAAATACATTTATCTTCGAGTGTTTATTTAACTTTTGAAGCATTAACATATTTTTTTAAAGAAATCGATCATGAATTATTAACCATGATAGATAAGATAATCAAAGATTGATTATAATAGATAGATCGATAATAGATTAACCATGATTGATCACCCATATTTTTATGTGTGGGCTAAGTTTAATTAGATTTTGTTATGTGTTTTTATATTGCTAATAATTGTGCAAACAATTTTTTTTTGCATGCTAGTTAATTAATTTAACTAAATAATGTTTACCAACAATCCTTTCTCCGAAGAAGGAAACTACGCTTAATTAAGTGAGTGTTTGTTTTTGTGGTATGATCAGTGTTTAGAAAAAAGCTCCAAGCTTAGTGTTTGGTTTAGGTTTAAAAAGCAAAAATATTGTATGGGTCCCACATAAAATAGTGAATGAAATGCCGATGTAGAAAAAGCAATAACATATAACTACTTTTCATTATTTGTATATCAACCTAGGAGAGAGGAAAGACTATGTGATTGTGTAGCAAGCTGTGTTTGCTTACACTTTGACTTTTGTTTTTGGGTTTTGCTTGATTTGTATCATTTCTTTAGTTTATTGATTATATGCTTCTTTAGCTTAAAAATTAATTAATATATATTTCAAAACACCTTTTTAATTAAATGAAAAAAAAATTATAGCTCAGTTTTTTTAGTAATATTAAAAGCATGGTAACCAAACACAAGAAATTGTTTTTCATTAAATCTTAAACTCAACCACAGTTCTAACCAAACACTTTAATTTCAGTTATGAACCGCAACTAAAACTGCTTTTTATGAAACTATTTTTCATTATGAACCACAACTAAAACTGTTTTTCATAAAACTGTTTTTTATGAATTCTTTTTTTTAAATCTCAATCATAATAGCAACCACAATACCAAATACACTCTAAGTTATGTATACGGGTCATTACAAAGTACATCGACAAAAATTAATGCAGCAGCATGCCATGAAATTGATAGCTCGGAGCTTATTTGAGCTAATTCGTAGCAATTCATCGAGAAGGTACAGAGTAGGGTTTAGCTGTGCATGCATGCAAGCATTAAACGTGATTCAGGAATCATGAGAAAGCAAAGATATTATGGCAGCAAAACTGTGTAGAATTAAAGTGAAATGTAAGTGCTGTTCAACGAATCCAAAGCAATCCCAAATCATTACAAAGGAAATAAAATAAATTAAAATCATATACTTAACAAAAACGATGATTTAAATGAGTTGATTGGCTTACCTTGTGTTGGATATTGAATTTCATTTTTTTTTCAAAGTATGATAAGAATAAAAGATATGAAAATAATTCTTGAATATTTTTAGATAGTTTTAATATAGAAATTATTTATATAAAAATATTCGAATTAATACATTCTATTTAATTTTTTATTTAAACATAACAAGATTTTTCAATGGAAATAAATAATTAAAAAAAAACGCTAATCAAAAGGTCAAAGAAATCCACGAGACAGAAAGTCGATGAAAAGAAAAAGAAAAAGAAAAATATGATACACGCAGAAGTGAGGTGGCTGCTGGTGAGGAGGAAGTATTCACTCTTCACGCCTGGAGTGGCGACACCTGTGAACAACTACACCACAGATAAGTCTATTGGCGTTGGGTGCACGCTACAATCAACGTGGACACATGTCATCATTCCATGGGCTAGCAGTATTAAGATGTTTTGAAGTATTTATATTAAAATAATATATATTTTTATTTTTTAAAAATTATTTTTTATATTATTAAATTTGATCGAAAAAATAATTTTCATAAAAGAGGGACCCAAGTTCTCGTAAATTTAAAATTTTTTAGTTGAGCACAAAAGAAAAGAAGGGACTCCGACTCAATTTAATGAAAAAGATACTCACTTTTTCTCCATACATAGTTTATACTAATATAGCAAACTTAAAGTCATATATAATAAAATAAAAATGATTACTAAAATTGAAAATTTAATAGAAAAGGTCGGCTCAATTAATTTTTTTATTTGGATGCGAGGAAACTGTACTTCGTAAAAAATATATTTTATGGGTTCAGGTAAGTGAATAAAATCCTGACTGCTCTATGTTTTTACAAAAAATACACGTTCTGACTCGAACTCGAGACCTGTTGTGTAGATTGCAAGCCTTCTACTATTACATTACACCCTAATGCTAATAGTGGAGGAAAAAAATTATTTATCATTAAAAACTAGGGTTCTTTTATGCATGCATGCACCATACCATTCAAAGTTGGAATATTATTTTTTTCTATGATATTAGGCATATTTTCAAACTAGATTTTACAGAATAAAATTAAATCTTAAATAATATTATTTTATGATTTTCTTAAGAGTCAAACACTGAGAGATAATGGGGAAGTCAAATCTTCTTAAAAAACAAAGTTAAGTATCCCAACGCATTTTAGTTTCTTTTTAATTTAATAAGACTTACCATTGGAGTTAAATTCTTATTTGATATTGTGTTTCAAAATGTTTTTGAAAAAAAATATTTTTTAATTTTAAATTAATTTTTTTGGTGTATTTAGATAATATTAATGTGTTGATGTCAAAAATATTTTTTTTAAAATAAAAAATATCATTTTAATACATTTCTAGATAAAAAATATTTTCAAAAACAACCTCACCCATACAAACAACTACTAAATGTGTTATGCCAGCAGAGTCTTGGCCTGGTGGTCAAGAAGGGCTTCTCCCTTTCTCTCACCCCAGGTTCAAGCCTTGTCAGACATGCCTGTCACCCCTGTGGTGCCTTACATGCTCATTAAGTTTCCAGGATGTTCAGTGAGCCCGGAGATTAGTTGTGGTGCGCATAATCTCGCCCGGACATCTCGATTATCAAAAAAAAAAAAAAAACTACTAAATGTGTTACAACCTAGAAAGGCTAGGGAGAGACATGCAGAATTTAAATTTTGGAGATTGATTTGTTAATGGCTATATAAATTGTATTCTTATTTTATATATCTCAAATTAAAAATTAATAAAAATTTCTAAAATAAAATATCTTGTCAATGAGTGGCACATATTTCCATGGAAGCTGCGGGAGTGGCGGGGTATGCTCCTACTACTCTTACCAGCCCACGCCCGATGTCACAGTCGTTGACATATTGTTAATTTGAAAAAAAAGCAAAGCAAATACAGACACAAATTAACTTTGTTATTACTATATATATATATTAGATTCTTTTGATATATTAATATTAAATATAGACTTTTTTTAAAAAAAAAACTATTATTTCCATGCATTTCTAATTAAAAATTATTTTTAAAAATAACCCATTATACAGTACCAAGTTTTCTCTAAGACAGTTAATTATTTCAATTTCATGTACACTGTCATCTATTTTATTATTATTATTATTTTCTTCTTTAGATTATGACCTGATAATGGGTTTAATTTAATACGTGAAGTCTTTTTCTTTGAAAGGGGAGAGATTTTAATGTGAAGTCTAACTTTGGATGCGGAGCACAGACGGACGAAAGTAACCCCACTACTCTTGGTCTGCCAGTGCTAGGTTTTTAGCCAATAGCATTTGCTTTGAAGATGAAAGGGATGACCTTTGGTTGACTTATTTGTATTGTGGTAAATACTGTTGACTCCATGAATAGGTTCGGGAAAGGAGGACGGCACATACAAGAGACAAAGGCAGCCGTATCGTTTTTTTTTATTAAATCGAGTTTCCGGTTAATTTTCATGTATCTTAATTAATTTTACAGATTCTAAAATTAATAATTATTTAAACTTTAATTTGACCAATCATGTTTCGATCATTAAGACCAAAATAGTTTTTCTTGATCATCAATATTGTGGACCGGATACACGGAAATGGAGGACTCAAGAGATTGGATCCATTCATTTCTCTTTTGCTGACCATCTTTTCCAAGACTTGGAAAAATAATGTCTTAATCAACTGTGAATATTTCACGCTGGAAGATCACTCAAAGGTCAAATATTTAACCCAAGATTCTAGCATCTCGTTCACATGGCCATGGATGAGAATTATTATGAAGTCTTCCACCTTTTAAAGGTTTTTTCTTCTTTTCCCCAACAAATACGTTTATAGCCAGCAGCACTGTTGCCATGAATCTGCTTTCATACCTCTTTCTTCCATCTCTTATGCTAATAATGTTGGTGCCAATCGATGAAAACTCATTTTCTCACGTTGTACATATATCTTCCCTGCAGGTGAAGGAGCTTAAATCAATCACTTAAATCGCTTTATAATACACATGATATGCTTTAATCACTGTTTGATTTGTTTTTTTTTAGAAAATATCTTTAGGATCTTTCAATAATTGAATGGGAAAGGAAAAGAAGTCATTTCATATATCATGTGTGTGTATTGATAAAGAATAATATAAATTATATTCTCGACTATTACCTAACAGTTTAAGTTTTCAGATAAGATGATTTCTTAACATAGTATCAGAACCTTGTTAATCCTATAATCACGAGTTCGAATCTCACAATTCTCATTCGATTTGATAAAAAAAAACACAAAATACAATGAGTCTTTATAAGTTTCAAACCTAAATGATCTTTACTTGAGGAATGTATTAAAAGATAATATAAATTATATTTTGAAATCTAATCTACCGACTTGTCAATTATATATATATATATATATATATATATATATATATATAGAAGAAAAGATGATAATGAGAGAGGAAAGGTGGTGATGACTATAGAAAGTGAGGCCGCATGCAATCACCCTCATTATTTCGTCCACGCAACCTGCCTTCTTCATTATTCAAAATTTCGAATTTACTTCCGTTTCCATCCCAAAACCCTATATTTCACGTGTCGAATTAATTCTTTTACCCGGCTTCTAGATTTTTTGGCTGGTTTCTGAAAAAAGATCGAACATATAATTAACGGTGAAATTAAGAAGTTGTATGATTTTTCATATCATTTGCACTTTTCCAACGTCCTAAAGTTTTTTTTGTATAATATATTATGTGGAATATTTTATGCAAAACAGATACCCCTTAACATCTAATAAATTTATTTATTAAATGTATTAGTTTTCCTAATTTAATTAAACACACACATTTTTTTTTAATCAACATTATTTTTATAACTTCTGAAAGCATAGTTGAATTCAGGATTACAAATATCAACACATTAGATTGAACACACATGTTATAAATAACATGTATACACTTGATGGTGGTATAGAATGCAAAATTTTACTATATTAATGGAACAAAGTTTATCAATATTTTTTAATATTTAATAAAATAATATTCATTTTTTGCATAAATCCATAAAGAGATTCAAGAATAGTCATGAATCCAATTACTAGGCCTATATCAAGCACTCTTTAGGCTCGAGTTAAGATACCCAAACTCAAGTGTTAGGCATGAGTCGACTACCTTTTGGGTTTGGGTAGAGCACCCGAGCCGAGGTGCTAACCGAGTGCTTGACGCCTTGTGGGCTTGGGCATATCGCTAGATGTGTGCCCAACCCTTGTAGGCCCTAGCCTTAATTTAAGCCCAATAACATGACCTAATGCTTATAGGCCCAATGAGTATCTTAAGCTCAATTACTTTTTTCCTTGTTAACATGTGTAACATATATCTATCTTCATTCATGCATGTGAAAGAAATATTTTCTTTCATTAAGGCATGTGCAATAGATTTTTATCTATAATTAATATTATCAGGGAAAAATAACTCTTTAGCCTTTCCTCTATTCAAGAAAAAGATAAGGTTCATGAGCTATAAATACTCTTGAACTACCTAGGTAGAAGGTTGGAGATTTAACATTAAAAAATACATCTATATTCAATATAAGATCAATTTTGTTCTTCAAAATTTAGTATTCTCTAACACATATTTTTTTATTTCTCTATAAAATCACTGATTTTACTATATGAGGGTTCTAAAATCCCTCAAAAGAAGACTTTTTACATATATCCAGAAGTATTTATGAGGAGACAATTTTTGTTCATTTGGATTAAAAAAGTTATTTGAATGACCATTTAATTAACTCATAATTCAATAACAAAAAAACTTTATTCCTGAGCATATTATATTTTAAAACATTATCGTATATGTATTAATTAAACCATTTATAGTTGAAAATGTTTAATAGTCAGAATTTGTTTTTACTATAGGTATTACTAATTAAACCAACATACTTCAAAAACTATCGAGTTATATGATATTAATCACATGATATTATTGTACTATAAGAATTATCTAATCACTTTATAATTTTACAAACTTTTAATAACTAATTATACACAATATTCATGATAAAAAAGTATCTTATTTTATGAAAAAAACAAAAGTAGGCACTGTATATCCACTTTGTAACAAGGCAGCATCCAGTGTGGGTTTATGTGGGAAAATAAGATTTATTAATCATGTTAGTCACGGGCATGAATCTCATAGTTACATTATTATGAAATATCTATTTTTCATAGTTTTTGCTATCATTTTCTTTTCATATGTTTATAATCTAAAAACATAATTAATTAAACCAATTTATTAAAAATCAAGTATTTATAATTAAAATATAATCAGCAATTCTTCTTTTATGTAGTAATAATGCGTGTATACAGAAAGTTACCATCATTTTGCTTTCAAAGTGGCCATAATTGGAATCCCTATTTTATCACTCTATCTTCAAGATCATCACCACACCAAGTATCCATTATCACCTCCATTAATTTCATCTTACTATTAACAATTTACTTTTACATTTTTATTAAGGATTTAATTTAAGGTTTATAAGGCTATAAATATAATAAATTTATTAACAACTTAAGTGCTTTTGATACATAGATCGATTGACTTACAATTGAATATTTTTCTTACATTTTTTTTCCTTGGTTTGTGCTTGGTAAAAATATGCCACACATATATTAATCTAAAACTTACAATTTGATATTTTAATTGTTTTGGAAAATAATAAAAAAGGATATATAACGAGAAATTCTCACTCATGAATCTTTATTAAAACCCTCGTAAGATAAGATTAACACAAAATTTTAAAGTAATATATAAATAATAAAATAAAACAACTTATATTTTTAAACAATTTAACTACTAATACATAACTAATAGTTAGATAGTGAGCCGAGTTTTAAAACTATCATTATAAGCAAGTTACGAGACCCATTAAAACACGTAAAACATTTTCATCCTCAACGAAGATGAAGTCTGCAAATCACACGCGTTGTGAGCAAGAGTAGGTATTGCTTTCTCATCTCCACCTCCACCTCCACCTCCACCTCCACCACCACCTCCACCTCCATCTAGAGAGAGAGAGAGAGAGAGAGGGAGGAGGAGGTGATTAGGTAGTGTGTGGGGTTTTAAAGTGGAAAAAGCTTCAAAGTGTCAAAACCAAAGGGAGTGGAAACAAAAGAAAAGAAAAACAAAGCAGCATGCCAGCAGCTAAAGCAACAGCAAACAATTTAAGCTAAAAATTAAACAAAAGAAAATAAATATAAATAGAAAAAAATGATGATATTTGATTTGACATGAGATGATAGGACATGCTAGTATAAATGAAAACAAAACTAAAAACAAAAAACATGCTCTGATTTTCTGTCTGGTATTTGGGGTGTTCTCTTTTATTCCTCTCTTCCTCGATCCCAATATTCCCCTCTCCTTTTTTTTTTTAAGTCTCCACCATCTTCTCTCTCATGCCTCGCATGTTCTTGACCTAAAAAAAAATATATACTTGTTCAGTGCTATACATACTACCAAGAAAGGGAGATAAAATCCTGGTACTGGTTGTTTTTCTATATTCTTAACAGCTCAAACCTTGTTGTTCTTAAGCATGAACAACCTTAAAATCCTCCTGCTGGTTTTCCGGCCTTTAAGCCAACTACTGATATTAGTTATATATATCCGATCTGCGCCAAAGTTTCGCCAAACGGCCGGTAATTCTTTCGTTCATAACCCACATGTATGTATCTATCTGGGACGAAGCTTTGGGGATGTTTCTTCTCTTTTTCTTAGTATGTTTTCTTGATTTCTTCGATTCTTGTTTGTTTTTGGTGTTTGGATGGTAGAAAGGATGATGGGTGTGAGCTCGACGTGTAAGGATGGGAGTACTAAGATAGCAATGGACAATGGAAAGTACGTAAGGTACACACCAGAACAAGTGGAAGCACTAGAAAGGCTTTACCATGATTGTCCTAAACCAACTTCTATGCGTCGCCAGCAGTTGATCAGGGAATGCCCTATTCTTTCTCACATCGAGCCTAAGCAAATCAAAGTTTGGTTCCAAAATCGAAGGTAATCCTCTTAGTTAATTACACGTGATATTAGACCAGAAGTTAAAATGATCTTACTGTTCAAGATTTAGTTTATGTTTTTGGTCTTCGATTTATTACAATTTTTGTTTTTTTCTGTGTTTAATCTGTACAGATGCAGAGAGAAGCAGAGGAAAGAGTCATCGCGGCTGCAAGGTGTGAATAGGAAATTGACAGCAATGAATAAGCTGTTAATGGAGGAGAACGATAGGTTGCAAAAGCAGGTGTCACAGCTGGTGTATGAGAATAGTTACTTCCGCCAGCAGCCACAAAATGTAAAGATCTCTCCCTTTTTCTTAATTTGTTTCGATTTACTTAAATTACGAGATAAACTAGGATAAAAAAAATGAAATTCAGAACCAATATGGTTCCTTGTTGGGCTATGAATTTGCTTTCCATGTTGAATTCAAGTGCTGTTAGGCCAACAGATGATTAACAATTTCTTTTCACTCCTTAATTCTGCTTCCTGGCTAATTAAATTAGATAACATCAAGTTTTCGCGGTAGTTATCTAGCTGTTCGATTAATCTTGGTATAAAAAAATAATTTTTTTTATGGGGTTTCTGAGTATAATTTGTTGTTTTACAGGCTACAAACCTTGCCACTACAGACACAAGTTGTGAATCTGTGGTGACCAGTGGTCAGCATCATTTGACTCCTCAGCATCCACCAAGGGATGCCAGCCCTGCAGGGTCAGTGGAATATTTGCAGCTTGTTCACGTTCGATTAATTTCTGGCCTCGTTCTCTACAATTCCTTTGTTTTATTCTATAAAATGGCTCAACAGGTTGTGTTTGTATGTTTTCTAGACTTTTGTCCATTGCTGAGGAGAGTTTAGCACAGTTTCTTTCGAAGGCCACTGGGACTGCCGTCGAGTGGGTCCAAATGCCTGGGATGAAGGTTACTGCTCACTTTTACCATCATTATTTGGATAAATTATATAGAATTAAATATAATGTTGCTAAACTTCTAAGCAAAACCTAAATCTCATCACACCTTTATCTGGGATACCACCACTTATGCCATTGTTTTTTCTTACATGCCAACATGTCCTCTTTTTCTGCGCACATGTTTCTCTTCTATCGAAGAATGTAAGGGAATGTTTAATAATTTAAGTATAGCAACCTGACAAATGGACGCATAAAATATTTCACGCCTTCCTGGTTAAACCAATAATTTAGTTTATAATATGCTGATAAGGTAAACTGCTAAAGCAACAAGGCAGAAACCAACTTTTCTTTCGTTTGAAGCATAATCCAGACATTGTCTCCTGACACACGAGATTCTTCTCCATCTTCATGTTTTTTAGTCCTATACTATAATTAACATTTATTTTTAAACCTGCGATGGCTCCAAAGTCTTGTTTCTTGAATTCAATATCCTTTTTCGTGTATCTATGCAGCCTGGTCCGGATTCCATTGGAATCGTTGCTATTTCTCATGGTTGCACTGGTGTGGCAGCACGTGCATGCGGCCTTGTGGGTCTAGAACCGACAAGAGTATGTCCTTCCTCAGCTTGGTATAAAGAGTAAAATCCTTAATTTGTTGTGAATCAGTGAAGGATTAATTATGTCTTGTGTAGGTTGCTGAAATCCTCAAAGACCGGCCATCATGGTTTCGTGATTGCCGAGCTGTGGATGTTATAAATGCGATGTCCACCGGGAATGGTGGAACCATTGAGCTGCTTTATATGCAGGTTGGAACTCACTGTTTCACTCAGTTATTTCGATCTGGCTCAGTATTGTTAATGAATCTTCTCAATTCTGAGCTTCGTTTTGGTTCAGCTCTATGCGCCTACAACTTTGGCACCGGCTCGTGACTTCTGGTTACTGCGCTACACATCGGTTGTGGAGGATGGTAGTCTCGTGGTATGTGACGAACTGTCAAATTTTTATGATTAAATAAGTTTATCTCGTTACGGTGCCAATTTAGTTGTTCTGCTGACTAAATATAGGTCTGTGAGAGATCACTAAACAACACTCAAAATGGTCCGAGCATGCCACCCACTCAGCATTTTGTGAGAGCAGAAATGTTGCCAAGCGGGTATCTTATCAGACCATGTGAAGGAGGTGGATCAATAATTCATTTAGTTGATCATATGGACTTGGAGGTATGCAAATCTTGTCACTATGTATTATGAGTGTTCCCTTGCTATTCGAATTTACAAAATCATTACCTCCATGCAGCCTTGGAGTGTTCCTGAAGTGTTGCGCCCACTTTATGAGTCATCGACGTTGCTTGCCCAGAAGACAACAATGGCCGTAAGACTTTCTCGATTCAACATATCATGCTATGATTTCTGCTTTCTCTGTACTAAACGAAGGATGGTGTAATTTAATTTGATGGACATCGACTTTATATTTATCCAAGGAATCTGATATAGCCGTGGCATTTTATGCAGGCTTTACGTCATTTGAGGCAGATTTCTCAAGAAGTTTCCCAGCCAAATGTCACTAGTTGGGGAAGAAGACCTGCAGCTCTACGTGCACTAAGTCAAAGACTGAGCAAGTATATAGCGGTTACTCTTTGGACTAAACTTTTAACTATTATCATCTGCACATCAGGGTCTTAAAACATCGTGTTTTACAGGGGCTTCAATGAAGCTGTTAATGGATTTGCTGATGAGGGATGGTCTTTGTTGGAAAGTGATGGCATCGATGATGTAACAGTTCTTGTAAACTCTTCTCCTACCAAAACGATGGGAGCAAATTTTTCGTATGACAATGGATTTCCATCAATGAGCAATGCAGTTCTTTGTGCAAAAGCATCCATGCTATTACAAGTAAGTTCAGTGCATGTGTTCAATGACAGCAGGAAATCTGTAGAATTTGAAAAATGAAACTTCTACAAACATTAGATGCTGAATGTAAATCAAGGAGCTGCTACTTTTCAGCTGAAACATCTATTATGGTCACTAATCTTTTTACTTTATACCTTATTAGAAGAAACTAACTAGCAATTCAAGGAAGTGATATTCTTTTCTTTCTTTCTTTTTGTCATATAGAATGTGCCTCCAGCAATACTTCTCAGATTCTTGCGTGAACACCGATCAGAATGGGCAGACAGTGGAATTGATGCTTATGCAGCTTCGGCTGTTAAAGCTGGTCCTTGTAGTTTGCAAGTGTCTCGAAATTTTGGGGGTCAACTTATCCTCCCCCTGGCTCACACAATTGAGAATGAAGAGGCAAGTACTTCACTGTTTGATCATTTGGGTTTCAATATTTTCTCATTTTTGGTTGAAAAATCGTTGCAATTTTCTGTCTTTTAATGCCATGGCATAGCTTAATAATACTGTCCGTCCATTGCAGTTTATGGAGATCATTAAGCTCGAAAATATGGGCTATCGGGAGGGCATGCTCATGCCGAGTGATGTTTTCCTGTTACAAGTAAATTGTTACTTCATCTTGATTAATTTTCACTACTAAAGATATTTCACTACGTGTTTATATTACAATCATAAGTTTTATCTTTGTTTAAGTTTACAACACTTATTATACCATCCACTTCTTGCAAAAGAGTTATGTTACTACATGATTTATCATCCAAACAATATGTGCTTAAATTCGTTGTTGATTTCTTGTGTTCCTGGTTACCTTTTTCTTCAGCTTTGTAGTGGCGTGGATGAGAATGTTGTCGGCACTAGCGCAGAACTCATCTTTGCCCCAATTGATGCGTCTTTTTCTGACGATGCTCCCATTATTCCTTCTGGTTTCCGCATAATTCCTCTTGATTCTGGGATGGTGAGTGTTCATACAAGACAAGTGGAAATCATGTCTTGCTGTTTCTGTAATGTTATTAGTGTTCTTGTTGATCTATGAAAAACTGCTGCTTGATTCAGTCCCTCCCTCCTTACCTTTCGCCCATTCATGTGGTGCAGGACGCCTCAAGTCCAAACCGCACACTTGACCTCGCATCTGCTCTGGAGGTTGGACCTGCCGGAAACAGAACGTCAGGTGATCTTTCCGGCCGCAGTGGGTGCACAAAATCAGTAATGACAATAGCATTCCAATTTGCATTTGAGATGCACCTTCAAGAAAATGTAGCATCCATGGCTCGGCAGTATGTTCGCAGTATCATAGCTTCTGTTCAGCGGGTAGCATTAGCGCTCTCCCCTTCTCATTCTGGTTCTCACCCTGGTCTGTGGCCACCAAATGGTACGCCCTGAAGCGCACACACTTGCTCGTTGGATATGCGAAAGCTACAGGTGTGGCACTTCAATACCTATATCTACTTATCCCCAGCACTTATATTTACTTAATTTGTTTTTCATTTGAATGACATAGCCTAAACCTGTCTGATCTTATTTGCAGGTGCTATCTAGGCGTGAAACTGTTTGAAAATGAAGGAAGTGATTCTATTCTTAAAACACTATGGCATCACTCTGATGCACTCATGTGCTGCTCTTTGAAGGTATTTCTAAAGCTGTAGTTTGACAAGAAAATGGCACTGAAACAATATGCATAGCCCTAGACAACCCTCCCTTGTTGTCTTAAAAATGACGACCAGCCAATTGCATGTATGCTCTGGTGAAGATTTGAACTTCATTGTCTCCATCGGAATCAATTATTGTTTATTTTCTAGTCAAGAATAATATAAATCATATTTTGGGTCTCACCTAACAGTTTAATAGCTTTAAGCTTTTAGCTAAAATGGTTCCTTTAACATGGTATCAGAACCTTTGTTGACCCAGCGGTCACGAGTTTGAATCTCACCACCTCTATTCTATTTGATAAAAAAAATCAAGCACAAGATAGTGTGAGTCTGTACAAATTTTAAGTTTAAAAGAGCTTTTTACTTGAGAAGGTGTGTTAGAGAATAATATAAATCATATTATTGATTATTTTCTAATATGAGGAACTCTATTCTTCTCCCTTCCCGCATTGCAGAACATAGATTTGCATTTTTAAAATATGTTAACTTGTATAGTGCTCTATGCAGGCTCTGCCGGTTTTCACATTCGCAAATCAGGCAGGACTTGACATGCTTGAGACAACTTTGGTCGCTCTTCAAGACATCACTTTGGAAAAGATATTTGATGATAATGGAAGGAAAACGCTGTGCTCAGAGTTCCCACAAATAATGCAGCAGGTACACTAACTATTAGAATGCATGCAAGGCAAATTTGTAATTAAGAAAAAATAACACAGAAGAATATAGTATCGTCTGAACAGGAACTGGGGGAAACAGTAGAACACATTTTCCTTAAACTTCATGAGCTTATGCAATCGAAACAGGGTTCCTGGTATTGTGGAATTATGTTTTCCCTTGAAAAATAACACACGCAACCTGAGAAAAACTGAATTGGCTTTTTGGGGCTGCACATATGGATCATAATTCCATATAATACACAGTAAAGTTTGGCTGATTTAGCATGAACATTCACTTAGATCCGTTGACTGTAACCCCACCTTTTGATGAGCTTGCTTTAGCTTTATACGCACAAACTAAAAATGTTGAACTAAAACAAAATTCGCATGCTGTCTGCCTGTGAAATCTAAAGAAAATTTGAATATTATTTAAAACATATATACTATGAGGTCTTCTTCATATCTCTCTATTAAATTATGTTACAAATCTATTTATAGAACCCAAGTCCTAAATAATGAAAAAATTATAAGAAAATCCTAATCTAATAATTAAGAATTCTAATTAACTAATTCAATAAGGATTATATTTAGAGTTATGTGCTCTGCAAGTTGGTTCCATTGATACTAGCTATCAGCTGATACTTGTTTGCATGCCAGCTTGATCCACTCAAAGAAAAGTAACTTTTCCGCCCCTACAATTTATCAAGTATCGTTGTTAACTTGTTGCAAATTACTGTGAACAGGGTTTTATGTGCCTTCAAGGTGGTATCTGCCTGTCAAGTATGGGAAGGCAAGTCTCCTATGAGAGAGCAGTGGCATGGAAGGTACTGAACGAAGAAGAAAGCGCTCACTGCATTTGCTTCATGTTCATCAACTGGTCTTTTGTGTGAAACTTCCGACAGAACATAAATCTTCATATTGAACAGATCAGAACAAACTGAAACTGGTTTAGAAGCTTTGAGGTGCCTGGATAATGATGTAATGAACATGATGCAGCATTAATGGCTTCTGGGACCCCGTATTTTTTTGCACTTGTCTTTGCATTCTGCTTTATACTTTATTTATGAATGTCTAAGCTTATCTCTCCCACCAAACAAGGCAATCTGTCGACGCTAATGTTAAAGACAGTCGTATCATTGCACTTCACTTTGCGTTTCGTCTTTGTAGGAGACACTTCTTGGTTCAATTGTGTACTAAAGTTACAGAATTTCCTTATTCTTTACACTCCTTTTGCTCCTCGCTTGTTGAGCTTTGTATCATTAATATTGCTTTTATCTGCTTGGATATGGTTGCTATCAGCTCAATTGGGTGCTCTTTATTTTTCCACTAATTAGCCTCAAATCTTGAATGAATCTTTTGCTTTTCTTTTCTCTAGCGGTCCACCTCAAAAACTTTTACGTGTTCGAAGTTGGGACCTAATGAGTCACTAGAGATAATGATGCCAGTAATATTATAAGCTCAACTAGTTGTGTCTTGTTCTTTATGTCCTTGTCTGGTTGAAGATCAATGTATATCCGATGAAGGGACAAAGAGTCTATCAATCTGCAAGGGGACTCAGACCTGAAAAATTTCTAATTGAAAATTCAAATTCTAACCCAATTATTACAAGCTTCAGCCCCAAATATTGCTGAAAAAGCTTAAACTAGTGGCAAGTGATTTGCTTCCCACAACATGATTCAGACTCATGACCGATGAAATTAAGACCACGAAGAGAATAAAATTGTCTTGAGTGTAAAATTTCAAATGCTGATGGCTTGTTTGAAACTTCATAGAAAAAGGACGCGATATGAGTACACAGAAGGTGGTCGAAATACAGTGACTGTTGAATATATTTGTTTTCTTAAAAAAAAACACTAAATTGCTACAACCTTTTCGTTTCCTTAAAACTGTTACTGGCAAACAACACATGCGTAGAGCTATGTTTCAGAAGCAATCACATCGATAGAAAACACACCACGTTGAGTTCTATGTTTCCTCTTCCTTGTTTCTAACAATCATAAGTCCCTGAACTCGGGTACCTGAGCCCTAGGGCTTGGGGTTACTTAAGCTTAAAGACAATTGATTTCGAGGGACTGGAAAAGTAGAAGGTAGTAAACTTACAGCAAGAAACTTGATTATATATTGCAGATGCATAATGATAAATTTTCAAATAAAAGGAGAGATTTATGAGAGCAATAATTGGATTTGATATTGTTATTGTAAAGCTCGACAACCATATTTTTCGTACTAGGAAGTATTATGATTAAGACCATTCTCATGCATGCCCACACCTCTCACTAGATAGAATAAATAAATAAACAAGAGAGAGACAATGCTTACTTTCAAGCATAAATCCTGCGTCTTAATCTAGATATACAATTTTTTTACGGGGCTTCTTGATACTGATTAATAACCTATTTATTTTTTTGCATTGTGTTTTGATTTTTTTTCTTTATTTTTAATTAAATTTTTTTGGAGTGTTTTCAGGTAGTTCTAATGTGATAACGTCAAATTATTATTTAAAAAACTAATATTATTTTGATACATTTCTGAAACAAAAATATTTTATAAAGCAACTATTGTCACACTCCAATGTATCCCTTGAGTTTCAATAAGTTTTTTAACGGATGATGCATTTTTGAAGTTGTTCACCCTTCATAAATTATTATTTTTGTTCTAGAATACATGTACACCAATGATTCCAAAATATTATGTTTTAGCTTGAATCATGTAAGAAAGTTTTAACTTAGTCTATGAACCGACTCTTTCTACCTATATGAGATTAAACCAAAACCTACTTGAAAATATCACACTACCATTTGGAGTTCATGTAAGACCAAACATGTGATGTAATTTCCATTTGGTTTCTTTTATGCATGGCAACTAGATTTTCAATAAAATAGGTTTGATTTTCACAGTTTTTGAACTCTTTGTTTATTGATACATATCTTATCGATGTTCTCATAGATGAAAATCATCCGCTATCATAGGTAATTCCTGTTCGGGTAGTGATTCCATTGGTATTGAATATATCAAAGGTTTTCCCGACGGACAAAACACACCAAAAAAAAATTACCCACTCATTTCGTTGATATATCCATAGGTATATTAGATGTGTCACTAACAAAAACATCATTGGTGATTCCATCGGTGTCGGTGATTCTATTGGTAATATTTTTTCTGTAATTATACCGGTGATTAAACAATAGCAGTGACATTTCAAGTAATTATTTTTCAACTCTCTAAAAAATATTGATGAAAAATTCCATCTAAAATTCCATCACTAATATTTTCTAAATAGTTTTTGTAAAAAAATATAATAAAAACTAATTTAAAAATAAAAATATATTTAGAATTAAATTAAATTTTTTACATTAAAAATTTAAATACAATAGGCTGGTAGGATTCACAGGGTCAAAGGAGAAGGAGCACATGAATAACCTCAATGTGATTGGTTTGCATAACCATTTGGCATGGATTGACTATTTTTGCACAAAATACAATTGTCTTATCACAAAGTTTGGTTGTCCCATCACGCATTTTTTGGCTTAAGCCGCCTGAAACTCTAGAGTTTGCATGATCAAAACCAATTTTAATAAGGTTTTAACATTCAAAACACTACAGGTTGTTCGCAAATTCTTAGTTGTAGTGTTAGAGGGTGTGGTTTCTTTTGGGTCTACTAGACGATCCTGACTCCAACCACGCATCCAGATAGAAATCCGAATAGGTCAAAGGACCATTCTTGTATTTCTACTTCAACCAACTATTATATGTTTTTGGAAAGAAAAAAAGTCATAAAATTTAAATAAAGTAATAACTTAAGAAAAAGATATTAGTGAAAACCAATATTCCACGAATTTAAACCAATATTAAAAAGAAGTAATAACTGTTGTTGCACTCCTTTTTAAAAGTCATTACTCTGCACATGTGTTTTAACAAAAAGGCTCCATTGGTAGTGGTCACGTCTAAGAGTCATAGTCTACAAGAAAAATATTGTTAGTTAAAAATATTAATAAAAACAATTATAAGAAAAATTGAAGTAAAAAGATTTACCATCCACATCGCATGCGAAACGAATGACATTGAGCCATCAATGTGAGTGGAAATGGAATCTAGAAAACAATGATTATGATTCTGCATATCAAAATATGATTGTGGCATAAAACGCTCATACATCAAGTGCTTAATGTATTCCACCCATATAGCATTTGAAATGTATGATTGTTTGAATTGATTCCAAATTATCATGTCATTCTAGTTTGAAAGCTCTCTAACTTGCACATATTTTTTTTTGTGTGCTTCATATAAGGAATCACACAACCTACATGATATAAATGAATTATTTGCTAATAAATAAAAGATAATATTATGGTATTTCAAAAAAAATATCAAGGTAGTCGAATTTATCTAGTTGTAGAGTGATTCTCTCACACCCTTCTCACAACATCATCAACAACAACCTCGCTGTCGTAACCTAATTTCTAGGTTGTTCTCAAAATCTACCCAAAAATAATAAAAATAAAATAAAAGGGGCTGATGTCGGTAGAAAAATCAAGGTAGAAATTTTGGATGTTTTCGAGAGCTCGGTCATATCTCTTTTTTTTTGCCCAGAAATGAAGGAAAATGCAGATTCAAGGCTAAAGTAATTTATTACTGGATAAATCTGTGTAAAAATTAAGCCGAAAGGCATAATTATATTTTTAATAGGCTAATTGATTTAATCATGAGCCAATTTAAAGTATAATTATGTTTAGAAATTAATTTAGGTTCCAATTAAAGGATTTAATTAAGTTCAAAGGACTTAATTATACTTTAAATTGGTTAAATTAATTTTGTTAAGGGTTTAATTGATAAAATATAAAGTTTTTGAGCTTAATTCGGTTCAATTGAGAAGATTAAAGTTTTCGGAGATCAAATTGAATTCTTTTTCGAAACCAATCGTTTGAAGTCAGGGGCAAAATTGAAGACAAATTAAGAGTTTAATGGTCAATTGAGGGTCAAATCTCATAAATCTGAAACCAAGGACCAAAATAAAAAGGTACACAAAGTTAAGGTTGCTTTTGAAATTTTAGTGGGGTTACAATTGTACAAATTTAAAAGTTTAAAGCCAATTGAGAGTGAAATAAAATTTAAAGCCAATTGGGAGTGCAATTAGAATAATTACAAATCGAGAGACCAAAATGCAATTTCACTAGGTCCCAACACCTGCAGCAGCTATGCCACTATAGGCGCGCCGCTGCCATCACGTTGCCATGAAGGAAGCCATACCACTGTAGCTCGCCACTATAGGAGACAACCCCATCACTATACACAACTATAGCAAACAAAATAGCACATGAATAAAAAATTAGGGGAGATAATATACAAAACAAACGACGAGACTAAAAGAGGATAAAAAACCAGAACAGAGGGGAATATTTTCACAAGAAAGACAAAGAAACATAGTGCGAGAGCTGCAAAAACACACACACGCAACAACCCATTGTCTTCTTTGACGATGACAAAGCATGGTAGCGGGTGTTTGCAACGTCATCTCTCTCTCCATTTGATTACGCCAACGGCCCTCTCTCTCTCTCCTCAAACAGCAGCCAACCGATCATTAAGAACCACCCCATCATCACCACCAAGCTCGCCATGAACCCCACGCCAACAGCTCCCCAACAGTAAGCTCAACCTTTTTCTCCTGCGCTAGTGACAGCGAAGCAGCAACAACAGGCTAACCCTCTTCCGTCGCTTCCACCGACCATGATTTTCGACGCCACCACCACAAGGAGAACCACCTTGGTCTCCTTTATCCAGAGGCAATAGCAGGTACGCCTCTCATTGTGGTTGTCCGACAACCGTGTTACGGTTCATGAACATGTGAACAATATTAATCCATTCAGTTCACACTCTTTTTCTTTTTTCTGCTTTGTGTATTGGGTTGGACTACTCTCGCCCTAGTGGCCCAGCCCAGTTGGCTGGGCTTGGCTGGGTCTAGCCCAAGTCTAGCACACCCAACCCGATTTTTTTATAAAAAATTAACATTTAAAAAAAATATATATATAAAAATGTGTTGTTTTCATGCATACGGCCAAATTTCAAGGTTTTTCCACGCATATTTTTCATTAAAAAATATATAAGTTGCACCTTTCTCATGTTTTGAAATGAAAATTAGAAATCATAACCAGTTTATGATTATCCGTTGGAGTTTGGCTAAAATATAAAAAAAATAAAAAATATTTTTGTTTTAGCTATTAGGGTGTAAAATTACATTGTAAAGTATACCCATGGAAAAAATGGGTTTTTGAAAATGTAGTGTAAAAAAAAATTAAACTTAGAAAAATAATCAAACAACAATGCAACTTACCTTAGGTAGGGTGTACTAGGGGGATGTGTCTTCTCCTTGCACAGCAAGTCCCCTTACTTAGACTCTCTTAGACCAATACGTTCCTAGTGACCTTAATACGACTATAAAACAAACACCTCTTTCATCGTGTGCCGTTGTCCCCCAATTAGGGGATGGCGGGGCGCAAAGTGCGAAAAAACATCGTCGCGACACTTGCAATCAAATTTTTCCTTGTAGTTAAAATTTTGAAAGGGAAAATCCCAGTAATCTCAATGAACTAAATAGATTAATATATAAAAAATTTCTAAGTTCATACCAACCTTAAACTTTGTTAACCAAGCATTGACATGCGATCTCCATTTAGGATTTTTGGAGACTTGATTCCATTAAAACAATGGAATGATCACCAATGATTTAAAGATCATTTTTACTGTTCCCGTGGACTTAATATTTGTAAGCCTAAAATTTTATTTTTGAAATGAAATTATCTTAAAAATTTTTATTAAAAAAAATAATTATGAAAAAAAACTACATTCAAAGGTCCTCCTTCCATTGGGCATAGTATTTGTGGGTAATTTGATCCTGTTATGAAGGAACACCTACTCAACTTTGCAACATTGCACTTGACAACCTTGTGTAATTTTTGATTCAGTTGATTTGTTGATAGACATTCCTTAGAGTTAAATGTCGTTTTCACTCAAAATTGATTTAATTATATATCTAATTTGAATTAATGCATATGCATGAAATGTTTGTTCATGATTTTGTCCTAATGACACGCAATGGATTTTCCACTAGTCATCTACACAAATTACATGATAAATAAAATTAAGTGATTCCTAAATTTAAGCAACACCTTCCTTATATAGGAGACCACCTAAAATTTATAAACCTGCAAAAACATATTGTATATGCCGCAAACCAATTGATTTTATTTATTTGCTTCTAATAATTTTGCATAGTTTAATTTCATTGAATATTTTTATTTTGACCTTATAATTTTTTAAATAAATCCTAAACTTTGAAAAATAAGTTGTAAATTTACTAAAAATTCAAAAACAAATTAAAAAATAATAAAATAATAATTTAATTGCATAAAAAATTATCAGTTAATAATCCATAAAAATAGAAAAATTATCAATTAATAATCCATTAACACCATAAATAATAATGCTATAATTCCACACCAAAACCATTAATAACAAAAAAATGATAATTGGAAATAATGTAATAATCCCACACCATTACCATTAAGACCAAAAACATTAATTCAAAAGACTAATGAAAATAACACATGTGAAAAGAGAAGAAAAAGGAGAAATCTTATCTAAATTTTTTTGTAAGTTAAAAGAGAGACCCTCATAAAAAAATTAATTTCATGGGTAATACTATTTGTAAAAAAAGATCAACACTAGATGAACATAATAATTGTTAGTCTCTTGGAAAGGATAACAATTTTCTTGGCTAATTTAAAATACCAACACACTTAACACATCAACAATATTGTGTGTGATGTTTACAATGAACAGTCATATGTGAAGGGGAACAATTTTCTTGGCTATTGTAATATACGAATGAAATCAATCCATTGACAAAAGTGTGCGACGTTTAAAATCAATAATATTAGAGAGAAAAAGAACAATTTCCATGGCTACAGGAAAATACAAAAAAAATTAATGTGTTAGTAATACCATGTGTGATGTTATTTTACTGGTATTTCTATTGGTGTTAAACAATTTATGATACAAGATTTTATTTGTATTCTCTATCTATCCATCCTGCAAACAGTTAACATGAGCTGACTTTTCGCACATTGCACTAGGCTTTTTTCTATGTAGAAAACTAATTGATTTTTTACATGCTGTAATTAGTTAATTTAATATTTAATTAGTAAAATTATAATAGATAAAATATGTTAGAAATGAGTTTTTTTTTTCCGCCTAAAAGGAATAGTGTGATCAAAACGGGAAGTGGTTTGTATATTTTTTAATTGTAAATAACCTAGGTAAATTTATCTACCTATTTTCTTTTAGTTGTCTTTTTTCCCTAGTAATATTAGATCCGAAATATTATAAATAAAAATATTGTAATATTTTTTTTAAAGAAATAAACTTAAACAAAAGAGCACAAAATTAGTATTAAAAGCCAAAATATTTTTTTATTTTATAAGATTTATTAATTATATTATTACATTAGAAGTATTTCAGAATATTGATATTAATTTTTTTCTTCAAAAAATCTTAGGTCATTTTTCTCTAACGATATATAATTAGTCTCACATATCGTGCCTGTTTGGGATTGTGATTCAAGTTTTTTTTAAAGTTCTTTTCGTTCAGAAATGTATCAAAATGATATATTTTTTTTAATTTTTAAAAAATTATTTTTAACATCAGCACATCAAAATCATCTAGAAACACCAAATTTTTAAATTTAAATTTAAAATAAAAATAAAAATAATTGTGTTTCAAATTTGTTCAAAAGATATTTCCAAACACTCCTGCCATCACCCACCAGAACCACAATTCAATTCACCTTTTAAAATAGTAATGAACAACGAAAACAACAGTTTAAATCACTGTTAATTACTATTTGGAGTTGCAATCTTGTTTGGCTATCTATTAAATAATAGTCATAGTGCACGTAAGCTAGCCCGAACACCCCAATTATAAAACAAAATTATAAGTGAAAAAAAAACAGAAAAAAAATATAAAAAAAGTGGGTCCAAGGATTATATGTGGCGCATGTAACCTACCCCTGTTATAAGAAAATGTATACGTGGGAACAAAAATCATGGTGCCCATAAATTGGCCCAGACACTGTGATTATCAAAAAAACAAACAAAAAAAAGGAAGCTCGATAAAAAAAAAGGGGAAAACACATTTTCAAACAGTAATGAACAATGAAAATTGTAAAAAAAAAGTAAGTCCAGAGATTTATCGTGATGCGTGTAAGATGACCCGAAACACTTCATTTATGAAAAAAGCAAAAAAAAAAGTCCGAATTTTTTTTTTGCAAACAGTAATGAAAAGTGATTCAGTGTTCATTACTCCAAAATTGTTTTTGTTGATAAGATTTGAACTCCCATGCCCCACCGTTTGAAACGGCGCTGTAATAACTCGGCCAAAGACTTCTTTGTTTAGTTCTTAGATATAAATAATAATAATATCATTATATAATTTAATTTTTCTAAAAATTAGTCGCTAGGGAGATTCGATCTCCCGCGCTTTGCTTAGACAGCTCTAACTACTCAAGCAAGTGACTCATTTGTTCAGTTCTTGGATACAAATAATAATAATATGATTATATAATTTAACTGTTCCAGTCCATAGTGCATCTGAGTGTAGGTGAATAGTGCAAAACACTGTTCACTGGGCTATTTTGTTTTAGATATATACTAATAATTACACACCCAAAGCAATAATATCAATAATAATATTGCATAATATATTTTTTTTTATCATTAATAATAATTTTACATCATTGTCATTAAATTAAATTAATTAATCAAATTATATTTTTCCTCATTTCCCTCACAATTTTGATGTTGATTTTGTCATTATCATCATCTTCATCGACTTGTGTATGTTCGTTGGACCTTAAGAAATCATTCAACTCTTCAACATCAACATCAATCTTGGCAATACAACACTTTGAATTTTTGTTATAAAATATTTTTCTTTACCTAATTGTGGGTCAAACCAAAACCAAGTAATTTTTACTCACCAAATTAAAATTATACCCAATGTTACTATACTTCAACACCATGTTATATAGCTCTTTACCTGATGGTAGTGGCGTGTAACATTTCTTTCAACTCTTCCAAAGAGAAAATTTTATTTTTTGTTCTTTCTATACTTTTAATTCATTGGCAAGAACTATTGGTTACAATAAAAATAAGATGTTTTTTCATTTTTTGTTAACGTGAATGCTTTGTTTTTTTTTCCATAAAATGTACACATGACAATTTTTAATAAAAAGAAAAATCATTGATAGTTTACATGAAAGTTGTCTTCATCTAAAAATTCTATTTCTTGACACATCATAAGTTAAAACCCTAGATGAACATAACTGCTTCAACTATTAAATAAAAAATTAAAGACAAACATTGATGTTATGGCTCATACTTTAAGAACTAGGTATGATCATAAATATAAACATGAATTTTGGCCTCATACACATTTTGAGTGACAAGGTATATACCATAAGTTTTATTGGTCAAAAAGAATAAAAAACGACAAATGAACCTTATGGATTGAATTCATTTGTACATAAACCAGACATATGTTCCTTGCTTCCACTAAACATTAAGGATGCACATAGTTAAAATGTTTCTAAGTTTCACCATTGGAAGGGTGAATCATAACTCCATCAATTGCATCATGTAAATAGTATCATGTCATATGCTCAATAGTTTTGGTGACATAAATAACTTCTGCAGTCTACTGTGATTGGGAAGTATCTAAGTTTTTTTTATATGAAAAGAGTTTATCCCCTTTCAACTGTATGTTTATATCGAGGATGCTCACATATTCTACACTCGATTAACTTTGTATTTTCAAGATAGTACAACATACATAAGTTTAGGCACATGTCAATTTTCAAGTATCATAGATCGAGGGGATCCTACCATGGATTTGACATCATAAAAGTTCCTTTTCAGCCTATTCTATTTAGTAAAAATGCTTTTCACCCATTTGACAATTTTGTTGTAAGTGATGTCACCCAACACATAATCTAACTTGATAGTGAACACTTATATCATGTTCAATATTTTTTTTTATTTATGCAACTATCCTATTATGATTTGTCATAATCTCTTAAAAGATAAAAAAACTTGGTCGTGTCAGCGATAGGTTCTCCATCTAGGATTAGATATTCACTTACACCACTTTATTTCATTCTCATCGCATCTATAATCATATTCCTATAAGGATTACTGTTGGTGCCTATAACTCTATACACGTTGCTAGAACTAAAAGTTGATTCAACCATCATTTTTATCGTAGTCATGTGAGGAACAAATTCTCCGTATGCATACCAACATAGGTATTCCTCCATAAACCCTTTTTGTAAAATATTGATTTTTTGGATTCCATGAAACTCCACTTCCTGAAAAGCGACTTTTATGGGCCTAGGTGAGAGGATAAAACCTCGACTATCCTAGACTCTTACAAGAGGTGCACGTCCTTATTCAAACTCAAGATCTTTTGTATAGATCTCAAGCTCTTTGTCATCACGTCATGCCCCTTGAGAACCTTTATGTAAAAGATACATTGTGATAATATTTTGGATTGCTAAACTTTTCATTCTTGCACCTTGTACTTGTTCATCTAATATTGCTTTCACTAATGTTTATTGGATTAGATATTGCATAGTTAATAAAACTCTTAACCCTATTACAATAACCCTTAGGGTGATCTCAATACACCCATAATGATCATCGATTACTTATATCAAACCTATATACAATAATCCATGTCTTAATTAAATACATTAATTATACAAATATAATTGTACAAAATCTAAAACAAACCTTAACATGTCCAAATCATAAATCCATAAACACAAAGTTCTATGAGAAAAACTATAAAATAAGTAAACACATAAACAAAACTATATTCTGGATTATTTTTAAGGTTTTTAAGAATTAATAAATTATGTATTTGCAATACTCAATGTCATATATTAGTAATACATTGAATGATACTAAATGATCAAAGACATTCATTGAATTGCTTTCAAACAATAAAACTTTGTAAATAACAAAAGAGCATGGTTGTCAAAATCACGAGTTCACTCGCAAAATCGGACGATTTTGTGAGTAAACTCATCAAACCTTGTCAACTCGGGTAGAAAAATCGATTTTGATCAAACTCAATCAATTAGATTTTACGAGTTTAACATATTTTCCGCCGCCCAAAATTTTAAAACAGCTCCCACCATTTCTTGATTTATTTATATAGACGCAATTCTATATCTTCACATCTTTTTAGTCGATGTGGGATAACCTTTCAGAATTTAAAGCACAGAATGTACGCTTCTTAAATATTTGAGCGATGTGGGATTGTATATTAAGTTTGTCCAGCTCTTAATTGCTTTGTCCAGCTGCGGACAAATCAATTAGATTTGTCCAGCTGGACAAACATAATATATATATATATATAAAGAGAGAGAGTATATATATATATATATATATATATATACTCTCTCTTTATATATATATATATATATATATAATCAATAATATTAATTTTAAAATTTATACTTAATTTTTTTGAAAAAAAATACTTTTTTTTTATTTTTTACTTTGAAATTAAATTTTTTTTGATGTTTTTAAATTATTTTCATATTCTGAGTCGAAATAATTTGTTGGGATTGAAGCTAGTACTAGCAATATCGGTGTTGGTACCAATATTAGTACTGATAATCCTTTAAATAATAATGCTTTTGATGAATATATTAAGAATAACGACAAAAATGACGGTCATGAGACTTATTTTAATTTATATAGCACATCAGCAAAATATTTATTTTAAAATTGTTAGTTTTTACTGAATGAAATTCTATGGACATAAATTGTTTTGTAATGTATTTTTAAGTTATTTTGAATCATGTATCAACCTTAACTAATGAAGTTTTATGGCTATAATTATATTGTATTGTATTCGGAAATATTTTACTTACGATTTTACCCAATTTTTCTACCTACACGATTTTAGCTGTGATTTTACGATTTTTGTACGGAAAAATTCAGGTATGATTTTACGATCCGAGTTTTCAAAACCCCTTCTGTGTCGTGTCAAAATCACGATTTTGACAACCATGCAAAAGAGACATGACAATTTTCTTTTTAATCCATTCGGGGTATTGTTTGACTAGCTTTTTTTTAGATTTAACAAATACATTTCTATACACTATCATGAGTAAAAGCTATTTTTAAGAGATAAATCACCATAAAGAACTCGTAAACTCAAAAACTGTTATAGGCTTGGTGTTGGAGTTTCATTATTCTAAAAAAATAAGTCACTCATGGAAAAATAAGCTACTCATGGAAAATGAGCAACTCTTCGATACTTAGTTTTTTAAAAAATTATAAGTTACGAGAACTTGACTCGTTTATCCTGTGGATTAAGGTATTTATAAATTTTAATCACGCTAACTCACCTTGAGAGATGAAAAATTGAACCATAATTAATTGGTGAAAAATTTGGAAGTGAGGAGGAGAGAAAGATGGTGAGGGGAAAAAGTGGGAGTGGGAATGAGATAGGAGGTGAAGGCAAAAAAAGGGGAGTGAATTTATAAATGGCCAAAATATTAGTGTCCCTTTTTTATTTTATTGTTGTGTCTAGACAGTGTGTGATTAACTTTGTCTATATTTAGTATTCTCTTAAGGTTTTATTGAATTCTAAGATATCTTTTGAATAATATTTTATATGGTGAATATTCGAACCCTCATTTCTTCACTGCATGCATGTGTACATTGATAGGATTTTGCACGGGTGGAGAAGAAAAGTGCATTTACTTCATCGAGGTGAGATTTTAAGTTTACATGACTCTGAGAGGCATCAAATATCTTCTCCAAGTAAACACGATGACACTTTGCTTTACATGATTGAAGAAAAGAAGGACAATTTTCTTTCCCTGATCCATCGTTAACACTGCAATCCAATCCTATTCTTCATGAAGACATTAACAGTTGGAAAGGTCATGGGGTCAGCCCTTTTGGAAGCCCTTTTTAGATGTCGGGTTGGATTTGATTGTTGACCATGCACTAGAATCTATGTGGCTACAAGATTTTATAAAGTTTGAGACAAAATCTTTGCTTTAATACTCAATTTGAATTTTATGATCGAGTAGATTCTTAGACTCATGATCAATGCATGTTAATTGAAGTACTATGGATCTTACTTTATGTGGCCTTAGTTTTATTTAGTCCATATTTTCTCTTGGACTAGAAGAATTAGGATAGAAACTCTAACTTCTTCATATATCCATATGATAAAGATGAAAAACCTTTGATAAATATTATTTTCATGCTTCATTGTTTGTTATGTTCTTTTCAAACTACTATTTGTGTTTTATTGAAACACTTATATGACAATTATCTTTACCTAACTTGTATTTTTTTTATAAAGCTTATTTGAACTTCCTAAATAATTTTGTTTTTTGAAACAAACTACATAATTATAAAAAAAATCATGTTATATCCTATAAAATAAATTTGACTAACTCTTTATCTAATTTGGATAACTATCAATCTAAATAAATTTATCTTTAACAATGCAAATAGTCATTCTTTAATTAAAGGCCAAATATTTTGACATTTATATTCTCTGGTGGTTGATTTATGAAAAAACATATTAAGAATGAATCGACATGCAAGTAGTTCAAATAGGTTGATTATAAATAGATATTTTATTAAAGAATTCCTGCAAGCACAATTGAAATGACTATGTTATGTAGCATAAGAATAAATTAATAATATTTATGTAACATCTTATTAGTTCTTAACATGTTTCATAACATCAATTCATAACTTTTTCTAAAGAACTTTACATGTTGCATTCTAATAGTTTATAATATGTTAAAACAACTATTATGCATTATATATTGTTATGCAAGTACACACATCAAGTTCAAAGTGCATCAAATCTTAATCATAAAGATTGATATACTAGAAAAAAATATCACAAACTAGAATAATCAATATTCATTAGTGATTAAAAAGTCAATAAAATTCCATAAACATAAAAATAAATTAATGGGGCTAGTTGGCTTTGTTGCCTATTTGTTTGCTCTTTTTGCCTTTTGCACATGACCATATCATGAGCATTCAAAAATATTTAACTCTTTTTTTAGATTCAACTTCAATTTTACTTGTGATTTTTTGAATCATTTATTTTTATAAAGTCTTTTCCTTCTTTTTTTTTTTATCTTTAACATTGTTATTTTTTAAAACATGAATTTTATAAATTTCTTAGCTATAAGACCAATATCTTCATTATTAAGATCATCATTAAAAGAATAAACATGCTCTTTTCTTAACAAATTTAAGTTTAATTAACTTATCATCATTTTTGATAAAAAAGAAATGCAGATTCATAAGTTTGTAAGGAACCTACTATTCTCCATCATGTGTAGTATCCAAATCCTTACTTTAAATTTTTAGTTGTTATTTTTGGCTGAAATCTTTTATGCAATGATCTTAGAATCTTCCTTACAATTCACGAGGGCTCCAATTTTTCTCATAGATTAAACATGGAATTTATAATATCGATAAGCTTTGCATAAAACTCATTCAAAAAATTCATCTTTTCAACATTATTATCTCCTCAAATTTTGAGATTCATTTGGAATGTTTACTCTCTAGGTTCCTTTGTGGGTAACTTCTAGAAATATCTCAAGCTTTCTTAGATATTTGACACTTGGAGATTCTTTTGAATTCATCACAAGATCATTGTCATGAATATAGCATTTCAGGCTTTTATTATTCCAATTATAACTAATGTATTTGTCTATGTTCTAGTTGTCAGAAAAGAGTTTGCAAGCTTGGCCCATCAATATTCAACTCAAAACTTGATTTGAGGAAAAGCTTTCATCCTCAACTTCAAGTAGGCATAATTCTCACCACTAAATTGAAGCGGTGAAGTCAGTGTTGACATGGTCAATACAGAAAAATCGATCTTACTCTAAAATGAGTGATTTTGTTATGATACCATTTATTATTTGGAAATGAAAGGAAACTGTTTTGAATAACTTCTCAAAAGATAAAAACATTTTAGGGTAGATAAACCCAAGATAGGTAACTTTTAATAGTTTAGAAGATTACAAGAGTCTTTTTTTACTACAAGAATGTAGATACTACCATACTTGTCAAGACAAACACTTTGTTTTGTCTTTTACTAAGATAATTTGGCATAACACTTGATGATCTCTAAACTGTTGTCATCTAAGCTAGAACATCCAGTTTTTTAACAGTTAAAACGTGAAATCCTTCTAAAATTTTGGAAGCTCTCCAATATTTTACCAAACAATTCCCTTGTGATCATTTTCTTCACACTCCATTCATGTGTCAAAAATATATATTGTGAAACTTTATATAATATTTTAACTGATTGAGCACTCTTACTCTACTTAGTGCATCTCTTACTCTATTTATATTTTGGATTGTCCTTTCTTATATACATATTCGTGTGATAAGGATAAGAACCTTTAATAAGCATTACCTTTTAGACTCATAATTCTGTTACGTTATTAACATATTGTTATTCATGTTTCATAAAAATATTTATCCGACAATTGGTTATCTTTGGATAACTTGTGTTTATCGTTTTTGATAAAACATATTTGAACTTTGTAAATAACTTATGTAAACAAACTATATAATTACAAAAATAATCATTATATAAGATAAACTTGACTAACTCATCATCTATTTTGGATAAACTACAAATCAAAATAAATAAATCATCTGTAACAACACAAATAGTTTTTCACTAAACAAATCCAAATATTTTGACATTTTCACCACCTTTCTTTTTTTATTGAATTGTTTTTGGCTTTTTTTTTTTCCAAATGTATCCTTTAACATTTAGATGATTTTGAATTGATGTTTATAATTTATTTCAGTTTACTTTCTATGGAGTTATTGTACTCTCAAACAAACATCATGATATTTGATTAGTGCTCAATTTTATGAGTGTCTACTTTTTTTTGCATCATATCATTAAGTTAAAAATAGTTTTTAGAAACAATGTTGTTAAAATCATTGGAGCTAATAATCCAAGTCATGAGTTTGACAAGTTTAGTTGCGTATCCCGAATCGATCCAACATGTCATCATCTTAATATTATAAAATACATCATTTACTTTTTTTTTAAAATCAAATCATATTTTTCACTAATTATTGAAGTTATTTTTTAACACACTAGGTCGATGAGGTGATGTCAAGAAAACTCTCACGTGGATTAATTTTAAATCAGAGATAGGTAAGGAATCAAGTTAGGCGATTTCAAGGTTGACGAATTAAGTTGGTTTTAATAATATTGCCGAATAATTGTTGGATTTAAGAGTAATGGAATTGTTCGTATATTATTCAATATGAAAGGTTCTATTTATACAGTATTCAACAGACCTGAACACTGTAATTACAATTAACTGCCAATTACAATGACTCATCAACTAACCAATTACAGACTCAAACTCAATTGACTAACTCAGCTGCTGCTAACTCAGCACAACTGCTTCTACCTCAACATCCTCCCTTAAACTGAATTTTGAATTTTCATAATCAGTTTACATCAGTCATGGAACACATCCCGAGTTTGTTTCTCATCTTCAGAAATGTCTCTAGCTTGAGGGGTTTGGTCATTATATCAGATATTTGTTCTTGAAAACTGCAGTGCACCAGTTCAACCACTTTGTCTTTGGTAAGTTCTCGCAAGAAATGAAATCTGATATCAATGTGCTTACTTCTCCCATGTAGCACTGGATTTCTTGAAAGTTTAATGGCTGAGCTGTTGTCACAGTATATGATGGTACTACTGATTTGTTCATGTCCAAGCTTCTCCAGAATTCGTCTCAACCAGACTCCTTGGCATGCACATGAAGCAGCAGATATGAATTCTGCTTCGGTTGTAGACAGTGTGACTACAGGTTGTTTTTTCGAAGACCAAGAGACAGCCCCTGTTCCCAGCTTAAACACATACCCAGAGGTACTCCTCCTATCATCAACATCTCTTGCATAATCACTATCAGCAAATGCAATTAGGCTTCCTTCACTTCTCTTTTCATAGCAGATGCTAAGGTCAGTAGTCCCCTTTAGATATCTAAGTATCCTCTTGGCACTTTGTAAATGCATCACAGTAGGTTTCTCCATGAACTTGCTGATCAAACCCACTGTATACGTGAGGTCTGGTCTTGTAGCAGTTAGATATAATAGGCTCCCCACTAATTTCTTGTATGCTGTGACATCCACTGTTAATTCTCCATTTCCCTCCTTCGAAAGTTTGCATCCAGGCACCATTGGATTTGTCACAGAATTACTTTGTTCTATGCCAAATCTTTCAAGAAGTTATTTGGCATATTTCTATTGGCAGATGAAAATTGCATTTGTAGTTTGCAGCACTTCTATCCCAAGAAAATACTTCATCTTCCCAAGATCTGTCATCTTGAATTCTTCCTGCATTGAGCCTTTAAAATTGCGGAACATATCTTCATTATTCCCTGTGAATATGAGATCATCTACGTATAGACTAACAATCAATATGCTTCCAGTATTGTCAGCCTTTATAAACAGTGTATGCTCACAAAAACACTTCTCAAATCCTTCCTTAATGAAGTAGCCTTCAATTCAGCTATACCAAGCTCTAGGAGCTTGTTTAAGCCCATACAATGCTCTCCTTAACCTGTACACCTTGTGTTCTTCTCCCTGCCTTTCATAACCCTGTGGCTGCTGAACAAAGATTGCTTCATTAAGTTCACCGTGCAAGAATGCACTCTTCACGTCCAACTGGAATACATCCCAGTTCTTATGAGTAGCAAGGGCTAGAATGGTTCTAATTGTATCCCACCTAGCCACAGGAGCAAACACTTCCTTATAGTCAATCCCTTCCCTTTGTGAGTATCCTTTGGCCACAAGCCTAGCCTTATATTTGTCCACATTTCCTCTTTCATCCAGTTTTGTTTTAAACACCCACTTCACTCCTATTGTTTTAGCTCCAGCAGGTAAGGTAGTTAGCTCCCATGTGTTGTTCTTCTCGATTGCTTTTATTTCAGTGTCCATTGCCTCCTTCCATTTCTTTGTCTTGTGTGTTTCTTCAAATGTGACTGGATCTCCCACAGAAGTGAACATTGCTAGGCTATCTTCTTCTTCTGTATCACTTGCAGGTATTGTGCTATGATCTTCCTTATCAGTCAATCCTTTGCTAGTGATGTAGTCTTGCAGCCACATTGGCTGCCTTCGAATTCTCCCTTGTTTCAGGTTTGTTCCTTCTTCTGTTAACTCAGATGCCCCTGAGTTTCCCTTTGCAGTACTGGTACCTGCTTCTACACCAGTGGAATTGACAATTTCAATTCGAGTTTGCTTATCTTCAGTGTTTGTTCCTCCCCTGTTTATACTTTCATCTACATTTGTGTCTTCACACTCAGCCACATCTTCCTTTCCCTTACATGCATTACCTTCCTAGTTCCAGCCTTCATCCTCAGCACACACTATATCCCTGCTGATTATTATTCTTTTGCTGTCTGGATCATATAATCTATATGCCTTGGATTCTTCACTTGTTCCCAAAAGAGCACATTTGAAGCTCTTATTATCCAGTTTTCTTCTTTGATTATCTAGTATGTGTACATGAGCTACACATCCAAATACTCGAAAATGACTCACAGAGGGCTTCAAATCACTCCAAGCCTCTTCAGGGGTAACATTTTTGACAGCAAGGGTTGGACACCTGTTAAGCACATGAATTTTCCATGCAACAACTTCAGGCCAAAACTCCTTTGGCATTTTCTTCTCAGATAACATACTTCTCACCATCTCCATTATTGTTCTATTCTTTCTTTCAACCACCCTATTCTGTTGGGGTGTAAAGGGTGTTGTCAATTGTCTGTTGATCCCTTGTTTATTGTAGAATTCATCAAATTCCAGTGATGTAAGCTCCCCCCCCCGATCGGTTCTTAGACAGCCAATCTGCTCACCACTTTCTTTTTCAACAAACACTTTAAACAGTTTGAATTTTGACAATGCCTCTGATTTTTGATTCAAGAAATATGCCCAAGTCTTCCTACTAAAATCATCTATAAAAGTAATCACATATCTTTTACCACTATTAGATGCTGGAAGAATGGGTCCACAAATGTCTGAATGTATTAACTGAAGCTTTCTAGTTGCCCTCCCTTCACTTTTCTTCAACATACTCTCTCTATGCTGTTTTCCATTCATGCAATCTTCACAAATTTCTGATGCATCACTTATCATTGGCAATCATGTAACCATGTTTTTACAGTACAAGATTCTTAAGCCTTTAATACTTAAATGGCCATACCTGCGATGCCATAATGATGTGTCATCTTGGGATGTAGCCTGGAAGCAATTTGAGGTTAGAAGAATCATCTTAGCTGATATTGCAAACATCCTGTTGACTGACATTTGTGATTTCATAATCAAACCCCTTCTTGGATGGTAAATTCTGCAGATACCATGTTGCATGTGAACTGCCAAATTTCTTTCTTGAAATTGCCCAATACTTAGAAGATTATTTCTAAGTTCTGGTATGAAGTAAACTTCTGTGATTGTTTGTCTTATCCCATCAATCACCAGTTTAACATTCCCCTTCCCCATGGCCAACAACCTTGAGTTATCTCCAAGCTTCACGGTTTGTCTGAATTTGTTGTCAAAATCAAAGAACCAATCTTGGTTACCACACATGTGGTTACTGCAACCAGAATCAAGAAACCAAACATCTTTGTTTCTTGATTGTTTCACTTCTTCATATGCCATTAAAATCATTTATTCCTCATTGAATTCTGCATAATTCATGATTTTTTCTCTGTCAGGACATTCATATTGGAAATGTCCTAACCTTTGGTAGTTGTAGTACTGAACCTGTGCTTTGCTGTAGAATTGTCTACCTCTTCCTCTAAAGCTTCCACGAGTTTTTCCTCTCCCTTCAACTTGATGTTCATACCTCTCTCCACTTCTCCCTGAATGGATGATGTTGAGAGCATGTTCTTCTTCCTTCTGTCCTTGCATTCGTTGTTCATGAACCAAAAGACTGGATTGAAGTTCATCTATGGTCATGGCTGTGAGATCATTGGATTCCTCTATAGAGCAGACCACGTAATTGAACTTGGGAATCATTGATCTGAGAATCTTCTCAACAATTGTGTTCTGCATCATTCTTTCTCCATGCACTTTCATTTTATTTGCAATAATCAAAGTCCTGGCAAAATATTCATCCACAGTTTCTTCTTCTTTCATCCCAAGAAGTTCGAATTCTCTCCTTAAAGCTTGCAGCTGGGAACGTCTCACCTTAGTGGAGCCTTGGTATTTCATTTTCATTGAATCCCAGATGGCTTTTGCTGTTGCTTTGTTGAGTATGGTTTCAATGATGGTCCTATCTATTGCTTGGAATAGATAGTTTTTGACTCTCAAATCTTTCAATTTTCCTTCTTCACTCATCTTCTTCTGTTCTTCTGTTGATTCCACTCCTTCTGCTATTGCTGGAATTCTCTTCTCTATCAAATCCCAGTATTGCTTTGATCTTAGAAAATTTTCCATGAGCATGGCCCAATGATCGTAATGACCATCAAAGCGTGGTATTGCTGGTTGTACAAAGTTAGTTACAGTGGTCATGGTTCTTGAATTTCTTTTGGTTGTTTACTATAAGGCTGTTTGTTGTATGTGTTTCAAGATTGGCTTTTCTTTTTCTTCTTTCAAGAGACTGCAATTTCTTGATTTAGAATGACTCTGATACCATGTTGGATTTAAGAGTACTGGAATTGTTCGTATATTATTCAATATGAAAGGTTCTATTTATACAGTATTCAACAGACCTGAACCCTGTAATTACAATTAACTGCCAATTACAATGACTCATCAACCAACCAATTACAGACTCAAACTCAATTGACTAACTCAGTTGCTGCTAACTCAGCACAGCTGCTTCTACCTCAACAATAATTATTTGTGACTTTAATTTTTTTTTATTCAATCTATAGCAGAGCACGTGCCAATAAAATAATATACACTAATTGCTCAAAGAGTTGCATAATGGCATATGTAAACATATGGTGATTTAAGATATTTCCTTAAGTGATTAACTTTTAATTGTTTGAGTGTTGATGCTGTGAACTTTATACCTAATGGACTAAAAATTCGAGAGGGGAGCTAACTAGGGAGAAGTTACACCTCTAAAATTTAAAACAATCCTTTATGTTTAATAAATTACTCAATTTCGTTATACTTAATCCGTCACCTAACATAAAATTCCTTATTCAGTGAATAGCTAATCAAATTCTCAATCCACAACATGATCATGTGAATGTCAAGGTATCGACTGCGTCTGCAACATTTATCACCTTCAAAAAGCACTATGACTGCCATGTTAAGTGGGTTGCTCTTGTGCTATCTAATGGGACGCACGTGTATCCAATGATTAATATTATAATATGATGGAAATTCATATTATAATATTAATAAATATTAATAATGAACAAAACCAATTGTCATGAGCTAAAGAAACATTCAATGAATATGTTTGGCATGAACAGTTCTTACCCCATTGAATCGAAAGAGCAATTTTTTGCAAAAAAATGTTTTGAAAGGAGCTTTTTGAATAGAAAAAAGAGAGCCAAATGGGCTTTTTCATGGTCTCCAATGACTATAATTGATATTTTGAGGCTTTTGAGATTTAAAAAAAACCTACCAAAATCATATTCATGCCAGCACAAACTTAGCTGTTCTGCTTGTAATGTCAGCTAGTTTAAATTTTATATGTTTAGACTGATCTTTAGTGGCGGAATCTTCTAGCCATCAAAGCTTTCCCTGAGTTCTGATAGAGCAAAGATGAAAAAAGGTTTCTAATGTCAATCAATACCATCATTGCTATGAGAGGAGTAGAAAAGAAAAAAGGCACCATAACATAATGATGACGTAGAGGCGAAAGAGGGTCAGAAGAAAAGCTTCTGAACATAACATGGCATGGCACGGCAGGGCATTGCTTGGTTGGAAAAAGTTCCCTCTACACCTTGTTTTCCTTTTTGACCTAACCAAGAATATGAATTTACTTCTTAAAAACACGAAATACAAGAGATAAGTTTCGAATCGCACCAATAACTCTAAGGGGATAGCATATATATAGCAATCAAAACATGGTTGTGTTAAATATGGAGATGCTTGATTCAAATTCTAAGAATATCCAAAACTCTAGAACTCTTGATCAAATCTTGACATGGATGGATGATAACTGAAGAAAGTCCACCTCCCCACGATTTTTTTCTCTTATTTTTAAGAAAGAAGAAAATCATGTAACTTAAAGTGAGAAGTATTTGAAAGTTAACGACTCAAACCAATAACCTAAGACCAATATTGTCTTTGAGTAGGTTCCATGTATTAATGAAACGAAATAAGCTAAAACCTTCAGTCTCGCTGCAAATAATTAAACTGGTGCAGGAATACCATCTTATTTCCAATTTTTATTTATTTATTTATTTTTTTTAAAAAGTAATAACTTTAACTCAAACCCCATCCCTATATATATAATCTAAGTTTGAAACCTCTCTCATAGGTAATGAATACTTATCACTAAAGAGTCCATGATTCCAACCATGTTTGTTAAAAAAACAAAAAAAAAAAACGAATAGAATTAATGCAAAGATTTATTGCTTGTTAATGTGAAGCCAATCATGTTTTGGATCAAAATCTATCATGACTTAGAAAGGTAAATTCTCCAAGAAATGCGATTATTCAATTTAGATATAATTGCAACCCACAAGTCTTCATTATTAGTGTTGATATCTTAGAAACATAAGGACGCAATGATAATGTGAAATCAAATAATCTATATACAGAACGTGATTGCCTTGATGGATGGTATCTAAACAATAAATGATTATAAAAAAAAAACAAAGAAAAAAACACTTATATTTATCAACTCAAATTCGTTTTTAAACTGAATTAGTGGGTTTTTCAGTACTTCTTAAGGGAGAATATTACTTGAAATATTCTACAAGACTATCTCTTCATTTGACCATGCAATTGTCTGTCAAGAGACGGCAGATGTCTTGAAATGTGAGGGCTATGAGCAGAAAGGCATCTTCATCTCTACCTCTCTGAACTTTCTTTTCCTACTTATTTGTAGCTGTATGATTGTCGCTTTGTGATTATGTAGTCGTTTTTTCTTTTTCTCAATTCAAAGAACCGAGAACCGGGACAAACAATATCATCTAACCATCGTGTATTTTGAAATTCTAACATAGTTTTATAAAGAGTTTTGAAAAAGTAACCCATGTTTTTAAAAAAAAATATTGCACAGTTTAAACATATTTAATTTATTGTTTTAAATACCATATCCCTCTCAAATTAATTAACATGTATCAAAAAGTAATCCTGTGATTTTTTGAAAATTCAATGACCAAGAAAAGAGATTCAAGATACAATGGTTTGAAAAGAATGGGTCATTATGGGCAAACTGGAGCTTCGTTTTTCGATATACTCAGTATTATTAATAAAAACTCAATGAGATAATTCTAGCTATATTTTTAAAAAAAAACATAATCATAATTTTCGAGGGTTTTTTTGTAGGAGTTTAATCTAGAAATCACTTACTACCTCATTTAGTATTTTTATAAGATGTAATTTGAATTATCTCGTTAAGATTTTCTTAACAATACCATGTGTGTCGAAAACATAGTCCCAGTATATTATCAATGACTCATTTTTTTTTTTTCTTTTTTACCTATTTATCTCTCATATCACTTCCCCTTATCTTTTTTTTTCATTATCCATTGGATCTTGGATCTCATCTTTTGGCCATTAGATTTTCATAGAAGATTTTGTTGACTTTTGTTTAGGTTAAGTAATTTTACAAAAAAAAAGGTGTTTTGAAACATTTACTAAACTAACTGTTATTTCATTTCAATTTAGTGAACTTGTAGAAAAACATATGCTAAAACTTTCAACAAATCTATATTATCTTTTTTTTTAAGAAAAACAAATCTTAACCATTATAGGAGTTTTAGTAAAATGATGCTTCACAAAATGAATGTTCAAGCTAACTAGCTCTTTATCGTGACTTACTAATCAAGATAATTCAATTTTCATGGTCTTTTCTTCCATAAACAAGGTTATACCACATAAATTAAATAAATAATATATGTTCAAGGCGAATGGTGTGAGTGAACAATGTCCAAACATGTGCTAATGTTGAGATACATGTCTTAGAATGTGTTCAGAAAGAAGTACAAAGAAATCAACCTTATCATATATGTTTTCATGACTACATAAAGTAACGGGTTTACTAAAACAATTACCATACTTTTATATTGTTGTTGACTTTTCTTAGCATTGTTAGATTTATCTCGTTGATGTTTTTTAAGGTGGTACTGATAGTGTCGTGATCAAAGTTTTGATATACATTTTCTCTTTCTTATTTTTTTCATAAATTACAAAGAGAGGAAAGGAGAGAGAAAAATAGAAGAAATAAAAAAATCTTGAAGGCACACCAAAACTTCTATGACTAATGAAGCTTAGAGTACATCACATCAGACAAGGATCCCCTGCCATCTTTAGGCACCTTGTGTACTTCATTTGTCACCTTCATTGGTGTCGATCGATTTCTATCGTCAAGAACTTTCTAATAATAATGATGTTAATTTCATAATGTTTCAATATGCCTCCAAAGTCTATTTTCTTATTTCTTGTCTTTTTTTTTCTCGCTCCTCTGCTCATTGCAATTTATTAAAGGTCAATTTATAATTTAAAAGAGTCACATGTGAGACATATCACTTGTTAGTTATAGATGTCATTTGTGATTCTCTAAATTGTGCTACTTCTATAAATATTTTATGGATTGTGTTATTTTCCCGATATTTTTACCATGTTAAGTTCAAGTTTATTTTAAGCATGAAATAATAAGTGGTGCAAACAAGGCATCAAACTTTTAACGGTTCAATTTCATTATTACTAAATCAATTTTATAAAAAAAACTAAAACATCTATTAATTTTACTATGGAATAAGACACTATTATCTATAATTTTTGTAGTATTTCTACCTAATGTTTTTTTGTCTTTTGATTTTTTTTAGTTGCTTGACTTTTTATTTCCAATTTTTTTTTTTTTATATTAAGCTGATTTGAATTGAGCTTGATAATTTATTTCAATTAGCTTGATATGTGTTTTTTATGTTGTTGAGAAAAAAAATCTAGCTCTTGATTAATGCCCAATTTGAAAAAATTAAAATTTGATTTAATTAATTTAAAACAATTGAAGCTTAAGAGATCAGATTTGAAATTGAAACAAATGTTTAGCTCATTTTATTTTTGTAAATCAAAAGACTAAATTAAATGAAAATGACAAAACTAATTGGCACGAGGAACACACACATCAATGTGTAAAAAGTTCCATTGCATTATGGATGAGGAAAGTGATATGTTTTTTGAAGTCAAATTTGTTCTTCATATTGATTTTATATTTTTGGCGTGATTCAAATATTGTTGGTAAATATATCTTTACAAAATAAAAATAATAACAATAAAATTAATTTATTTGAATATATAATATATATAATTAGGGATCATCTCAACATAACTCCATCTAAACCATTAAATAAGAATTGACGGCTAGCATGTTATGAAAACTAACAATGTAAAATAAACCTAAACTTGGATTTAAATGTTACCATCTTTGTAGGTTTAATGCTCATTTTAAAATATAAAAAGAATGACAAATCTCATTTTTATAGGGATTAGAGTCAAATCTTATGAAAAAAAATATTTTTGTGAATAACAAAAATAACAAGTCTTCTTTTAAAAGAAATCAATGTCAAGAAGGGAAATTTGTTAAAATCAAAGAGTTTTCTTCTTAAAGAGACCGATGTTAAAATGTTTATAAATAACAAATAAAAATAAGCTAGAGATAATAAGAAAAGGCAATGAAAATAAAGATAAAATTAGGAGAAAACAGATAGTGAATGTAACCTTTCATGTGAAAATATGCAATAGTTGGGTCAGAAAAGAGTTAAGGTTTTGAGTAATCAGATGGAGACCTGCCATTAATGAATCATGAAGATAGCTTAACAAACATATTGATAAATTAGTGAGATAGTCGTAAGCTCAAGAAAAGATTTGGGTGGACAGATCAAACAATGAAAGATCATGATTTTTAATTTGACAATTGGATAAAGCTAAACAAATTTCCATGTGATTCTAAAAGCCTAGTTGTATGGTGGTGTCGGAACAAATTACACTAGCCCCCTTTAGAATATTTTCGAATCAGACTATGTTGTTTGAGCCAATTTTATTAATTTGTTTTTGGTAATTTTTGGATTTTATTCTATTTTTATTTCTTTTTGTTTTTTGATTATGATTTTATATTACTTTGCAAGATTTTAAATATTTTTAAGATGTTAAAGAAATCAAATATTAGAATAACACTACAAATTTATGTTTTTTTTAAGCAATTCTTTTTGGATGTTGACCAACAAAACAATCCACCCGTCCCACTTGCCAGAAGAGTTTTCCAGTCGGATATCCACTTGCTCGATACCATGTAGAAGACGGCAAGCTCATCATCCCATGGTGAAAGAAGATATTCCCATCAACCACAAGCATCTAAATTACAATATCCATATATCTATATGCATGCATTCTTCAATTCCTTCTCTTATTGATTTTTTTTTTTATTTTTTATTTTTTATCTTGATAAACTACATTTTAGTCCCTTTGCTTTCATAATGCTTCGCTTCAATCCCTACTTATTGGACTAGTTTTTCTTTGTTTTAATCGGAAAATTTCCTCCCTTTTTATCTGTTCTGTTCCTCTCTTTCTTTTCTGGTCAATCAATTGCATCGCATTCTCGGTAATCGGTATCTGTGCTGCGTTTGCATTGGAGGGTTGAGTCATAATCATTAGTCATAAAGGAATTGCATGCCATGATGTTGAAGGTGATAAGAAAAGAAGATAATCGAATCAAAAGACACTTTATGGGTTGGCATATGAAAGAAATTAAAAAGACACTTTATAAAGAGGTTACAGTTCATCAATTTCATATAATTACATTTATTATATCTACATTTTTACACTACTTAGTAAATGAGATTTTCTATTAAGTGTTTTCAAAGTGTTTTCTATTTTAATTTTTTTTTTCATATCAGAACATTAAAATTATCTAAAAGCATTAAAAAGTATTAATTTAAAGTAAAAAAAAACTAAATATTTTAATATCTCTTCAAAAATACTCTTATAATTAAAAATAATTTTATAATTAAAAATTAAACAGTCTAGTATGTAATGTAGGTCAAACATACCATCAAACAAAACATTTAAGTAACAATCATTTTAGAAATCCCAATAACAAAAAAAACAAGAAACCTGAACAAAAAAATTAATCAGGAGGTAAAATTGAAAGTCCTAAAAAAGGGAAGAAGGAAACTTTAGGCCTAATACACAAGAACTTGTCTTCAAAGCAGATTCTAGGGTTTTTGATACTTCATTTGCGCATGGTCGTGCAGTGGGCTCAGTAGCTGTGCATTGCAGAGCCAAATTCATCGTCTCGACCATCTCATTCTGATTAATCGATGCATTCCCTCTCATCATTGGATCAATCCACATATCTAGATGACAATCCGAGTAGCAGTAACGGGCCCACTTGACGATGCTCCCGTGCTCGCCGAACTCAGCATCCGCCGGGCATTTTCCGGTCAATAATTCAATAAGGACGAGACCAAATCCGTACATGTCGCTCCTCTCGGAGATGTCTTTAGTTTCTCTGGTTTCTACAAGACGGGAGCAATATCATTAACCTCGTGTTAAGTTTATGCATGGACATTAGCTACGATACTTCAATGTATTTCAGAATTATTTATTGTGAAGGGTACTGAAATGGCTAGCATTTGTCATTTATATATATATATATATATATATATATATATATATATATATATATATATATATATATATATATATATATATATATATTAGAAGGTCTAAATGTGCCCCACATTTTCATAAACAATTCAATTAATCCGATAAGTTTTGTGCAGTGTAGGCTTAAAAATAAATAAAAAATATAGTAAACTAGAACTAATAATATAGACCGGTTACCTGGGGCTGCATATGCTGAAGAAATGAAGCACTTGTTGTCGTCGACGCAAAGCAAGCCGGGAAGGCTTGCTATGAGATGCGGTTCATCTTTTCCATCAATGATAATTTTTTCCGGTGACATGTAACCAACAAGAACTGTCGTTGAACAATAGCAATGCAAGAATCGGAGAGCTTTTCGCGATCCCGATAGCAATTTGTTGTCGTCGTTCCCAACTTAAATTCCGAAGAACTTCACTCAATTTTTTTTTCCCATCTATGTATTCATGGACAACATATGTACCCTTGTTGGACCGGCATAATCCAAATAACTTGACAACGTTAGGATGGTGGAGCTTGCCGAGTTCGGCAACTTCGGACGGCGGAATTGAGTTCACGTCATTCGTTTTCTGTAGGATAAACTGCATGTTGTTTGTGATGGACTTCCCTTTGTATGAAGCTCCTTTTTTGCCTCTGGATATCAGATTTTCTTCTTTCATGGAAATTATAATATCCTCAATTGCTATTGATTTCGAGACCTTAGAGTTGAAGAATAGCAGTTCCCATGTCCCGTCCTCATTTTCGACTCTTTTGAGTTCCGAATTACTTTTTCCTCTGATGAAAACAAATCCAAAAGCAACGAGAGAAAGCAGCACTAGAGCACCAAGACTACAGGCAACATAAAACCACCACAGAGGACTCTTCATCCCTTCTGCATGGAGGCAGGCCGCTAGTCTTATCACCGCCGCAAAGATTATTTCCTGTAACAGCACTTGCATTTATGGCAAGAAATGCTCCTGTGGAGGGTAAACCACCATGGAAATGATTATGAGAGATGTTCACTTGAACAAGGGATTCTTCTTTTCCCAGATTGGCTGGTACTTCCCCGGATAGTTCATTGTGTGACAAATCAAGCTGGCCGAGAACTGGCATTTCAGAGAAACTAGCAGGGATTTGACCACTGAGCTTATTCTGGCTAAGGTCTAAACTCACAAGCTTTTCGCATGAAGATAGCTCGTCTGGGATTTCACCAGAGAGCTTGTTTTTGCTTAGATTTAGTTGCATCAGGTCTGATAATCTCCCAAACTTATCCGGAATAGCACCTGAGAATTGGTTATGAGACAGGTCCAAATTCTCAAGATTGTCGCTGCCGAACGAGTCTGGCAAGCCCCCCAAAAAACTGTTTCTTGCCAAACTCAGCATTTGAAGTGAAGGCATCTCCCATTTTCTTGAGTCAATTCTGCCTAAAAGTTTGTTAGCAGAGATGTCCAGGAAGTAGACAAGTGGAAGTTTGGTGAATTCTGATGGTAATTCACCAGACAGGCCGTTTTCTTGGAGACGTATCCGCTGCAAGCTTTTGCAGGCACTCAAACTCTTTGGTATTTCACCTTCAAGAGAATTGGAGAAGAGAATGAGCTTAAAGAGATTCCCAGAACTGCATAGCCCTTCAGGTATTCTTCCAGCCAGAGAATTGGTGGAAAGGTCTAGGACAGTGAGATTGTTATGTCTTTCCAAGATCATTCGGGATCTCACCAGATAACTTGTTAGACCAAAGTTGAAGAACCTGAAGGCGAGGCAAGGTGCTTAAAGCGACGGGGATTTTCCCAGTCAAGTTGTTGGAGAAAAGATGAAGAATCTCCAAATTTTTCAACTTAATTATGAGTTCTGGGATCTCACCTGATAGAAAATTATCACTAAGATCAAGTGAAATCAACTTCGTGAGACCAAAAATAGATTTGAGGAATAGGACCAGTAAGTTTATTTTGGTAGAGAAAGAGGTACTGAAGATCAGTGAGGTTTCCTAAAGGATGTCGGGATTTGTCCAATGAGATTGTTGTAGACAAGATTGAGATGATTCAAAGAAATTAACTGGCCTATTTCTGTAGGAATTTCACCAGAAAGATTATTATAGCCCAAGTAAATCAACTTCAAGCTTCCCATTTGGCCTAATTCACGTGGAATTTGGCCAACTAGTCGATTAGACGCCAGAGTAAAGACCTGCAAACGTTTTCAACTTCGCTATCGAGGGAGGAATCTCACCCGCTAAAACATTGCCACCAAGATCAAGAAATTTTAGACTCCAAAAGGATCCTATTTCTTCAGGAATTTTCCCGGATAGCATGTTATTGGATAGATCTAGTGTTTCCAGGAGGGGGACTGAGCCACTTGGTATTGGGCCAGTGAAATTATTGTTGCTGAGATTGAGGTACCTAAGTGACGAGCTGAAGAATATATCATCAGGAAGTTTACCAGAAAGCTGATTGCTTGAGAGATCAACAGTTTGAATATATGGGAGGTGGAAGATTAAAGAGGAGATTTTGCCCGACATGTTTTTCCCTGAGAGCTGAATCACACTAATGTGAGAGGAGTTTGTGCAGGTGATTCCTAGCCAATTGCAAAACGTGGCCGAGGTATTCCAGTTTGAGAGATACTTGGAAGGGTCATTGAGTGAAGATTTGAAAGACAAGAGAAGCTCAAGTTCCTGATTCTCTGCTTGCATCGTCCGAGAATTCAAGAACAAGAACAAGAGCATGAACAACAACAATGGACATGGTTGAGACCCTTTTGTGGATTCCATTGATGACAAAATCTCTCCCCCTTGGTCCAAAAGGTGTTTGTCGTAGTCCCTCTGATCTGAAGCTGCTAAAACGTCAAGAAAATCACATATCAACACAGCTTTTTATATGGAATTAATCATTATTTCTTGAAAGTTATAACATGTATATTTATCGTAACAAACAAAAACAAAAACACAACGCGAAAATGGATCAGAAGGTTTTTCAGTAAGAACAGGAAGAGCATCAACTTACTGTTTTTGCATGCATGTACTGTGGATGAATCCACTCCTATACCCTCTGCCAAATTATAACCAAGCAAAATCCGATGAGAAATGAAATATATTCTGCCTGAAGGAATGAATAAATGAATAAATTAAATCCAATGAAACTAATTCGAAGATGCCCTAGTCTACCTATGAAAAAAAGTGTTCTAACAACCTTTTTAGCATAATATAAGCAACAGAAGCAACATAGAACTTAGGTAAAATGTCTAGTGACGTACCAAAATATCATCATTAGGGCACAGTGAAATTCAAACATTCGCAATAATTAGTTCAAAACAGACTTGGATCGAAAGAGTAGAGTAGAGTAGGATAGGGAATATTGAAAAACTATAATTATATAGCGAGGAACATAGGGGTTGAGAGGAATGAGGAGATTTTTGAGTTCATAAATAGGAGAATTTAGTAAACAAATGAGTTGGGGTTATAATTACAGAACTGCACTTTGACTTTCCTTGAAGAGTGTTTGAACACGAACGGCTGAGAGATAAATAGGGACCGATGTTGGAAAACACTTTAATTTTTGTCGGATATTACCAAAATACTCTTTTGACTGATGACTTAGGATAGTGGCAATGATTTCTGTAACCGTTGAAAAGCATGGAGTTTCATGGAGCGTGGGGATATGCCTTTGATGTTTTGACAAAGTGTTTTAAAATTATTTTTTAAAATAAATGAAAATTTTTAATTATTTATTTTATATTAAAAAAAAATCATGTTTTTAGATTAGTTTAATGTGTTGATATTAAAAATAATTTTATAAAAATAATTTTATAAAAATAATTTTATCATTTTGATATATTTCTGAACAAAAATTATTTTTAAAAGCAACTTCAACCATAATTCTAAATAATCACGAAGCATTTGATATTTTGAGAGCTCTGCATTTGTAAGATTCAAAATGAAGCATGGTTAGAAATTATTTTGTTTTAGAAAAACATTGTTAAGTATATATAAAGTAAAATGAAAAATAATGAAGATTTGGAGTTTTTATAGAGTGTGGTTGAAGTTGTTTTTAAAATATTTTTCATATAGAAATATATTAAATAATATTTTTTATTTAAAAAAAATCATTTCAAATATTATCACAAAAAAAGATCCAAAAATACTAAAAACAATAATATAAAGTATAAAATAAAAATTTTAATCTTTTTTAAAAATAATTTTAAAACATGATAATATACACACACTTAAAGTTGTGTTTCATAAATTTATTACAAGGGAGAGTAAATTTCAGTCTCTGATCCCTCTCCGGAATGCTCAATTTGTGGGTTTAGGTGAGTTAGTAAAACTCTGGTTATCTTAGACTCTTATAAAAGTTGTGTGTCCTAACTCGAATTCGAGACTTGCTGTGCAGATCTCAAGGTCTTTACCATTACATCACGCTACTTGGAGACGTAATGATTATAATGCTATAAATCAAAATTATTTCTCATAAAATAAACTTAAAAACCCCACACTTTAATGTCGAATAACAATTGAATTGAATTTCTATGAAATAAAATCGATTTGATTATTGTAATTGAAAGGGGATTGTAATTGTCTTTCTGCATTTTTTGGCCCAAAAAATGAGTAGAAATGTATGGGAAGCTAACCTTTCGTTGCTTTTTTTGTATTCAAATATACATAGAATTTTGCAAGAGTAATTATTTCTTATATACACTGTAATCTATATTTTATAAACAGTAGATGAATGTTACAAATATCATGGAGAGCTTATAGGTGCTAGAGAATAATATAAATCATATTATGGGGCTTCACTTACAAGCTTAAGCTTTTAGGTGAGATGGTTCTTGAACAATAGGTAACATGATAAGAAAAAAAAATCATAGATAATTAATCCTGATAAGATAGCAAGAATCATGTTGAATCCTCCTACATTGAAGTCTTATGACCAAACAGTCACGATTTCGAATCTTACTACCCACTACTGTTGTGGGTGTGAAATTCATGCAACTGCTGCTATGAAACAATGTACTACTCTGTTAAAAAATAATATAAATTATATTTTGAATTTTCTTAACAGTTTAAATTTTTAAGTGAGATGATTGTTTGACATGATATTAAAGTCTTATTGACCAAACAGTCACGAGTTCGAATCTTACTACCCTCATTCTATTTGATAAAATCAAACACAAGGTAGTATAGGTCTGTGCAAGTTTCAAACCCAAAATACTTTTACTTAAGATGATATGTTAGAAAATAATATAAAACATATTCTAGAATTCACCTAACAATTTAAATTTTTAAGGGAAATAGTTACATGCTTATGTCCTACTTCTGTGTAAATGCCTACCATGAGACTTGGTTGAAATTCGCTAATCACTAAAGCATCAAGCAATGCACTATCATTGGTTATTTATAATACTTTTGTCAGAATAAACTGTGGCAAATTATGAGTTCTTCTTCCCTCTTCTTCTTCGCTTTTGTCTACTGTATAAATGGTAGCTATGATAACCATGAGACTTGGTATTCAACTGTAAATTCGATGGAGAATTGAGGGCTATAACCTTCTTTCCTTGCATGTAAAAGCAAAATTCACGAATCCTTTTGTATGGACTCCTTACGATTATCTTGGATTCTCTTCTCAGAAGAAAAAGATCAAATCTCGAGCACGAACACACAGAAGGAGTTACAAAATGGGAAGAGCTGCGAAGTGGGGCTGCGTAAAATTAGAAAAAAAAATGAAAAAGAAGGTGAAAGAAAGCGAGCAGAGTCTGGGAATGATAGAAAAAGTTGAGTGTCTTTACGTTACACTGATGCTACCTCGTGCATGCACACCCTTTTCTTTCTTCCCCTCTCTGTGTTCTCTTGAAGAGGAAGGGAGTGGGACCCACGATCTCTTTCTCGAAGGAATATACAGAGTATGGTCTTTGTCACACCCAGCATGCTGTCCTCATCTCCATTTTCTAGGGTTTTACACTCTTCATCATATCCCATCTCCACTTCTTCTTTAATTTCCCCCTATTCAAACCCTACTTTTAGTTGCTGTTTATTTTTTTTAATACTAAGTTGATGTTAACAACTAGTTAAAGTGGGTGTGTTTTTCTTTTCTTGAGAAATATATTTATTTTAATTTGTTAAGCATGCCGTGTTTATTATGAGTGATAATAATGGTAATTGCACAATATTAATTCCACACTCACTAACTTTTGAGGCGCTATTAACTTCTCACGAGTTTAATGTCTTTTTTTTGAATTTGAGAAAAACCTCATTTTCTTTACGGTATTCTTTGCAGTTTCAGATTAAAATAGTCAAAATTTTAGTTATTCTATACTCTTACAAGATGAGCAACTTAAACTCGAGATCTGTAAAGCAAATCTCAAGTCCCTTGTCATCACGTCATGCCTCTTGAAAAACATTTATTTCAATACAGATAATATTAAAATAAAAAAAACTGGAATGCACATTTTTTTACTGTGAGATCTTATCCAGCTAGCAATTGCTACAATGTAATGAATTGGCTATAGATGGAAAATGATTTTTTCTTGGAGTTTATTTGTTATTATCAAATTGATTGATATTAAAACAATCTTCTTTTATTTTTAGAGTATTGTAAGAAAGTAATAAAATAAACGGAAATATTAAACTAATATCCATGAGTTTTTTTTATATTTTCTTAAGATAGTAAAATAATTTAATTAGGTTATAAACTGACTGACTTTTAGGGACTTTTTATATTTTCAACCAAGGTTTTTTAAGCTTAAAATTTAGTTGACTTAAAAAGAATTTAATATTTTTTAAAAAATATAAAATATTATTAAAAAAAAATAGCAAATACATGCAATGCACATGCTAGCAGGTGGACGAAACATGTGCCATTTAGAAGACAATCAAACTGTCTAGATAGCCCCTCCATCATGGGTAATGTATGTGGTAGCAACGACCTTATTTATTTATTTATTTTCTCTCCGCCTTGATTTTGATGCTTGAACCTCTAAGTTTTTAAACTAAACTCTACAATTTATTTTCGCTTTAAAGTTGGTCCATGTTTTTTTATTACTATTTATTTTATTTAAAATAATTTATAAATTTGTAATTTGATTTTCAATTTTATCCCCCCTTTATTTTATTTTTTTTTATCAAATTTAGTCTGTATTCCTTTGAATGTGTTTTGTTTTATTTGAGATAATTTTTAAAATTGATTTTGTTTATGACTTCATCCTCAAATTTCTTTTCCTATAGAATTGATTACTAGTATTTTTCTATTTTTTTTAAATTGATATATTATTTTCTAATTTCAACATTCAACATAAAATTGATTAGGAGTTGAGCTTCATGATTAATTTCAGGTCTAAAATTTCATAAGCTAACATGTTTGTAAGATTAACTCAAGTTGAGGAGATTCACCGAGGTTTAATTTTTGTTTTTTAAGCTCATATTTTTCTATTTTCATTCATTTAATATTTATTTAATTGGAGAATAGGGCTCCATTATTTTTTTTTTTTTATATAGAATTTCTCATTAATCTTAAAAATGAATTGGTTATCTTGAATCTTTTTATTTGTCTTTCTCCCGAATATGATACTAACAACTTATTTTTTATAGTTAATTTTGTTAATTTTCGTTTTATAGTTAATTATTATATTAACTGAGTTTATTAAACCTAATCAAATTTACGATCTCGGTCTTAAATTTTCTATTTCTTTTAAATATTTACCTCGCATGAACATCTTTTATCAATTTAACACCTTAAGAATTGGATAGTTCCAAGATCAAATCTCCCATGCATCTCCGAATTGCATATATTTTGGACTTCATACACCGAGCCCATCACTTCAGAATTGCTGATGTTTTGGCAGAACGCCCTTTGCCTTCTTATTTCTAGGCTATATAGAGATGTCTTAGCTTGAAGAACTTGGAAGGGCCTTCATCTCTATACAAAACTAGTCTTCTGTTACTGTCACCATTGGCCTCTCAGCTGGTTAAATAGACAATTATCTTCTTAAATCTTGATTAGCTGAACGACTTATAATTTGTGAGTTTAACTTGTTCGAGCCAATTGGAACCCGAATCAAAATTATTTTAAAATTGAGCTCTAGCAACATGTATCTTGAATAGTCTCTGATTGATATTATGATTAGCAAAAGTTTATTTTTAACATCATTATATAGAAAACAAATGTAAACAAAGCAAAAACAAAATTATTTTATAAATAAAGGAAAATATTAAATGATAATTAGTAGTTATATCGTAAAGTTAACTTATGCCAATATATATGCTGTAAAGAGCATTATCATCCAAAACTAGGTTTAGTGCTTTGTTTTTGTACTAATTGATGCAACATTTAAACTCCTTTTCTTTTTCTTTTAAAAGAACTGTTTTTTTTTCCTCCTCTATTGATGAAGGAGGCATGAGTGGACTTGGCCGACCCATTTCCTCGGAACAAGGGTCTGATCTATTTCTTTTTCGATATTTAGGGTTTAATGTTATTAATTATCTAGTCAGTGGTCCAGAGAGGATCACTTAACGAGAACTTTAATATTACTTTGGATTTGATGAGGACTCCCAGCAAGAACATTGCCATGCACTTTCTTGGCAATGTGATCTACAAATGTCGGGCGGGAAGGTCCACTAAGATTGTACATATTCCATATCAGTTAATTTTAGAGACTGATGATGACACAAAATGAGCATCAAGTACATGGATTAACTATTTGCAATACTTTCTTACAAAATTGTTCGATTTTTCATATATATTTGATAAGGAATCATCATATCTAAAAATTTAAATTCTTAGGTGCGGCTCCAAAATATGATATTTATTATTCTCTAACACACTCTTCTCAAGTGAAAAGCTCTTTGGATTTTAAACTTGTACAGACTCATATCACCTTATGCTTGATTTTTATCAAATAGAGTGAGAGTGGTGAGATTCGAACTCGTGACCGCTGAATCAACAAAACTCTAATACCATGTTAAGAAATTATCTTACCTAAAACTATGTGTCTCGAATGTTATTCCCTTAGGAATCAAACAGATCTTGGCTTAATCTTTGTTGAAAAATAAAAGGATTCAAAAAAGGTGTTTTGAGCCTAAAATTTTGATGAAGCAAAAACAATGGTGAAAACTACGTGCAATATAAAGATCACTAGCCAAGTGCCCCGCGTGTTGCCGCAGATATTCTTGTGTATATAATTTAACATAATTAAATTCACAATGATAAATTTATATGATTAGGAGATAAAATGTATAAAATTTTAAGTAAAGTTTGTTACGCAAGCATAGATTACATCTTTTAGAATGTAGTTATTGAGTCATAAAAGATCACAAAAGAGCGCAAACTAACATTAAAAAAAAGAGCAAAATATTTTTATAAGAAAAAAAAAATTAATCACTAAAATCCTTATTGTGCAGATAGTAAAATAATAAAAATCATTTAATACAAAGAGCAAATAAAAATAATAAAAAAAAATAAAGGGGAAAAGGAAGCAATATTAATTTAAAATATTATAACAATAGCAACATCGGAGTCTTAACATCTAAAATTATTATTGTTGTGACTATCAAAACAATAAAAATTATCAAATTATACCGAGGGAAAAAAAATAAAAAGCATGAACAAAATAGCGAGCAAGAAAAACAATTAAAATATTATTATTATTATTATTATTATTGTTGTTGTTGTTGTTGTTGTTGATATTATTATCATGAAAGATTAAATAAATAAATAAAAGTACAAAAAAATATCAAACAAAAAAATACAATAAAAACTAAAAATTATCATTGTTATCACTGTCAACACAATAAAAATTATCAAATTATCCCGAGGAAGAAATAAATAAAAAATATTAACAAAAGAGTAAGCAAGAAAAACAATTAAATTATTATTATTATTATTATTATTATTATTATTATTATTATTATTATTATTATTATTAGTATTATTATAGTGTTAATAATGAAAAAATAAATAAATGAAAGACTAAAAAAACCATAAAAACTTTAAGAAAATTTAAATCATAAAAATAAATCAAGGGATTAAAAAAAAACATTAAAAGTATAAGGCCCGAAAGGGAAATCAAATATAAAGGGATTAAAATCAAAAATTAAAAGTATAAGGACCGAAATGAAAATCAAATTTATTATCAATTTCAATCAAAGGACAAAATTGAAAAAATTAAAACTGCTGTACCAAAAAAAATTAAAAGTATAAGGACCGAAATGAAACTCAAATTTATTATCAATTTCAATCAAAGGACAAAATTGAATAAATTGAAACTGCTAGAAATCGCATTTATTGATTTATTTAAACCCAATCCAGAAATTAAAAGAAGGAGGATCGAAGTGAAAAGTGGTATTCCAATTAATTTCAATCGAAGGACCCAATCGAAATAAATCAAAATTTATATAACAAAAATAAGGACCATAAACAAAATTAAAAGTATAGGGGCCGAAATAAAAAGGCATAAAACCCGGGGGACTCTCCTGCACTTTGACGTGCAGGAGAGAGAGAAAATGCTGCAGCGGCTTTAACCGCGCCGCCCAGTCCCACGCACGCCGAGGGCCCAAACGCGCCACACCGGGAGAAAGACCAGGCGTCGGCGCATCGACCGAGACGCCGATAGCCCATCTCCGGCGACTCAATGAGCACGCACATGCCACTGAAAGAGGGCGTGAGGCGGAATACTGTCGGGCGCGTGTGACACACGCGCCGACAGTAAAAAAGAAAAAAAAGAAAAAAAGCATGGTCATTTACCTGTGCACCCCTGTGCCTACGTCAGCTATTTTGTCTTATTAGGGCCCATAACCGTAATTAGTCATTTCAGGTTTAATATTAAATAATGAAAAGGTAGGCGGACCGGTCCGGTCCGAAAGTGTGCAATTACCACGGAGCCCCTCCACCCATAGCCCTTTTTTTTATCTTTTTCGAGGGCTAAAAGCGCTATTTTACTGTGTAAAAAACAATAAAAAAATAGGAAAACAGGCAAACCGAGCGAACCGAGAACTAAACCGACCTAAAAATAAACTATTACAATCCACAGTTAAATTACTCACAATCCACAGTACACTCAGCTATAGAGAATTGTCCACGCCTTTTTAGTTAATAGTAATCTACATCTTCCCTACAGTACCGAAGGAGTGTAGCCCGCATGCCTCCACCATCCTAAACACCTTTCCTACACGCTAGTCATCCCTTTATCCTAAACACCTTTCCTACACGCTAGTCATCCCTTTTTTATTATTATTGTTTCAATTCATAACCCCGATCTAGGCATTTAACACTACATTAGCCACGTCATCTAAGTAGTCATCCATCATACTTGCTACATTGTCAAACACGTCACCATTAAGGTCCGATCACTTACCATGTTATTAGAGGAGAATTATCTGTTACTCTACATCCTATGTGTAATCGGTGTTACTTCTTAATATAAGCCATCCATTAGAGCAAAATTTCTTTTGATCAAATCTAAGACATTTAAAGTCTAGTTTTGATGATTTAAGACTTGTTTCTAGCTAATATGATCTTCATGGACACAATTGAAGAGTCTAATTATGCATATTTAAACTCAAAGTTGTAGTAAATCCTTTTAAAAATATTATTATTTTAAATTTTAGGTAGTATTCGATTAATCCTATTAAGAAAAGTTCATGTCAATGTTATAAAAAAAATAGGAATATTGTAAAGCTAATGGAAAACCTATTTGAAATATATGAGAGGTTGTAAGCTAATAACATAGTGCATCCGATGAAAATGTTAATCAAACTAAATATAGATGAAGGTGTATTGATCATATAACACCTAAATGAATTTATAATCACAAATAAATCATCATTTATTGAAAATAAATTTAATTATGAGATTCAAATATTGGTTTTATTGGTTTCACTCTAAAATAGTTAGGAGGCTATAAGAATGGTTGTAAACAATTATGCTAGAAAATCTATATTGAAATATGATGATGTATGAAACATGATGAGGTGAAGGTTTTGGTTTCATTTTTAATTGAGCTTCTAATATTAATACTTGAGGGGAGAAAAGATAAAAGTTTAAATCAAAGTGATTAAAACCTAGATTTATGTTTAAAATGCATGTTAAATCCTAAGAAGCAAGATGTCTATTGAGATTATTGCAAATATAGTCATCTCAATAAGAATTATATAAATCTAAGACAATTAATGTTGATTTTATAAATGATGCTAATGAGGAGGTACATGAGGTTTTGATTCTTATTGTTTTATTATGTAGTTTATGATTGAGGTCTTTAATCAGGCATTTTATTCCATACTAATCCATGTTATAAAATCTAATTAAATTATATTGTTGATGATTACGTGTAGTTCTGGATACAGTAAATGTCAAGTAGATCATTATTGCTATGTTAAGCATTTTTATAACTTATATGTCATTCTACTACTATTTGTGGATGATAAGTTCATTGCAAGTTGATGAGATTAACAACTTAAATTTAAAATTTAGCTAATCCTAAGAAGCATGATGTCTATTGATATTATTGCAAATATAGTCATCTCGTTTAAGAATTATATAAATCTAATAAAATTAAGGTTGATTCTATAAATGATGCTACTGAGGAGGTACATGATCTTTTGATTCTTGTCGTTTTATGATTCAGTTGATGATTGGGCTCTTTAATCATACATTCTATTCCATACTAATCCATGTTAAGAAATCTATTTAAATTATATTGTCGATGATTATGTGTAGTTTGGATGCACTAAATGTCATATAGATCATTGTTGTTATGTTAAGCATTTTTGTAACTTATATATCATTATACTACTATATAGGGATGATGTGTTCATTACATGTTAAATATTAAGGAGACTAAGAGCTTAAATTTCAAATCAGTTACAATGAAAGATTTTAGAGCTCCAAATCAAATCTTTGGTATGAGAATTATTCAAGAAAAAGACAAAAAAAGAAACTAAACCTTTTCATAAATGTAGTATATCAAAAAGGTTTGTAGCATGTTTAATATGGATAATTATAACCATATGAGTATACCTTTGTAAAATCATTTCAGACATAGTAAGGATTGACCACCAATAACTAAGCGGAAACATAACAACATAGCTAAAGTGCCCTACTCTTTAGCAAATAATTCTCTAACATATGTCATGGTTGATACTAAATCATAACTCATCCATATAGCAGGAGTTGTGAGTCAATGTATGAACAACCCATGAAAACCACACTAGTAGGTAGTGAAATGGATTATAAGGTACTTGAAAGGTTCCTCATATATTTGTCTTAGTTTCATAGTTGTTGGTTTGAAACTAGAAGGTTTTATAGATGTTGATACAATAGATGATGTTAACAATAAAAAGTCTAGCATTTCATTTTAGGACTAAGCAAATTCAGATTAGATATCTTTTTATATGGCATTTACTCAATGATGAAAAATTGATGTTAGAGAAGATATATAGAAATAAAAATCCAATAAACATGTTAACCAAGGGAGATAAACTTGATAAAGTTAAGTTATGCAAATCTTTAGTTAGTCTTCAAAGATAAATTTGATTTTGTTTATCTCTAAGTGAGTGATTTTTATGTATGGAGACAATAATATACATATCCAACTAAAAATTAAGCTAAAAGAAAACGAAAGTTTTAAGTGATGCATATTAACCTTAAAATTTTAATGCAAACTGAGGGGGAAGAGTGTTTTTGTGATTTGTTAAGACAAATCATGGCTAAAAATATGAAATGCTTTTTCCCCATTTCAACTATAAATAAAGAGTTAATTAAAGTTTAAAAAACTACACAAGAATATTAAGGAGAAGTGAGGCAATTATAGAAAGATTGAAAGATGAGCTTGTAAAAGTTTTGTTCTCCTCCATTGTTGTTTTTTATATATGTAATAAAATAAATAGCTTTGTAAATGTAATTAATTACCAAACCACATTAAAATTATATGTTTTGATCTTGAGCTTTTAACAACTTTCTTACCTTACTAATTACTAACTTTAATATTTTGATTACCTAACTATTAATTGTGACCTTTAGAATTCTATTTGTAATAATAAATGCATGATGCAAATTTTTTATGCATTTGTTTGTTTTTTTCTTGTTTTTTGAGATAGAAAATATATCCTAAAGAAAACTAAAGTATTCATAATAGTGTCAAAATTGAAAGTTGAACAAATCACTCAATGTTTAATGAAAATTATTAAATCAAGTAGAATTATTTTAATCCGTACAACTCTAGTTAGATTTTCTAATCTTGTGTATTTTGATATTTCTCAACTAGTCTTTAAAAATTTTCTAGGTGTTTTGGTACATTCTTCTCTATAATATATATTATTTTAAAAAAAATTGTTTATTTTCACTTGTGTATATTGTTTTATCTGAGGCCCTAAAAATAGGTAGCAACAGACAATTTGCATAATTCATACCTTTTCTCCATCTATGACTTTTTTCCTCTTCATTATACTATTATTAGAAGATCAATAAAACCTATATATGGTCATAAAAATATCTTCAAAATTATATATTTTTTTTTTAAAATAGGGTTATGTTCAGCCATGCTCTTGTAGGTCTGCACATAGGGTCATATCTTTAATGTGTCAAACCTCTTTTTTTTTCTTTTTTTTTCTTTTTTTAAACAAATCTTGCTTTTTTTTCATTTGGGTTTTTTAAAATGTTTTTAAAATTAATATTCATTCTTTCTTTTTTATCCCTATTTCAATTATTTTTTTTTAATTTTTTTTGATGTGTCTAGTTTTTAAAAGAGGTTATTATAATTCATATATAATTTCTTTTCATGTTATATATAATTGAGCTTTAATTTTTGAAATAACAATTATCTATTTTTTGATAATATCTCTAAGAAGTGCAACATTGCAAGATTGTTTTTCTTTGATTTTATTAAATCAATTTTATATGCATGTTTATTTCAACTATTATTTTATCAAAATAAAAAATTAATTTGAATAAGCATTTTCATTAAATATAATCCGATAAATGATCTGTATTTTGGGATTTGTCGCACCCTTGTAGGAGCAATCATAACAAATTATTTTTTTCTTTTGAAAAAGACAACTGCTACATGGTATTATAGTTACTAAGAAAACCTAACTCGTGGTTTAGAGATTCTTAGGCAAGGGACTAGTTGTAAATGAAGCTTTTAGCACTTCTAGTAAGCGCTATCTAAAGTAAGATGCTTGATGTTTTTGGTTTGTCTTATGATTGCACTAGTGTTGGTGTTTATCTAATCAATATTCCTAGGATAGGTTTGCTATGATGAATAAACTTGGGTTCAAAGTTTAAAAAGGAATTACCCTTGGCCCAATAAATTATACCTTTAGATATGCCTATATAGTGCTAAGAAGAATGGATGCAGATCTCTTAAAATCTGTATTTGATAAATTTACAACCTATAAATTAAGAGACAACTAGGATAGAAATCTAAACATATTCAACATGCTCATTTTTCCCTTTAGTATTTCAAGTGTTTGTGACTCGTAAATTGCAAGAAAGAGAAACAAAAATTTAGAAATCTAAGGAAATTCAAAAGCTTTAAAAGCCTATTTGTTTGCCTTAGTATTTCATGCTTTCACGACTCGTAAACCATAAAGTAAAAATTGAAAATGTCCCCAATTATAATCATGGTTTCTTTCAAAGATATGTTGATTAAATAAATAATAATGACTTGATGGAATTAAAGAAGGGCTTTTTCCCTAGACATCTCGTGGATATGGCGTTCCTACAGCAGTATAAAACATTTAAGAGAAAGAAATTACCTAGTGATAATAATAATATTAATGATCACACAGTCTTGATAGAATTAGCTTGTAATGCTTATAGCTGTACCACCTTTTCTTTTCTAACAACCATAATCTTAGCCCCGGCTATCCCTTCGGGTGCCATTAGCCAAAAATAATCAACCATTTGTTCTGGTCACCCTTTCGGATGCCATTAGCCGAAGCTAATCATTATTTGTCCCGGCCATCCCGTCGGATGCCACTAGCCGAAGCTAATCAATATTTTGTCCCGACCATCCCTTCAGATGCCATTAGCCGAAGCTAATCAATATTTTGTCCCGGCCATCCCTTCGGATGCCATTAGCCGAAGCTAATCAATATTTTTATCGACATTTCAATATTTGATCATTTAATATAAACTATAACGCAATAGGACAATGTTCGTATCAGAGTAATACCCTATGCAACGAATGTAAAGGGGATGTAAAAGTCACCTACACATGTTGTAACAACTCCACTGAAACAATTCAATATGCCTTTACATTTGTTATTCTTTTATAACTTTTGACATTAAAAATATCATTATAAACACCCATTTTCAAACATAACTTTTTTCTTTTCCTTTAATGCATCTCACTACATCATTTCGCGACCTCCCACCTCTTTTCCCCTTTTTTTCTCAAAACTGTCAGCAGAGGTCGGATTTCAATCTCTGCCCAGATTTTTTCCTATAACTGGAGTTGTAGAACTCCGTTTTGTACAAAATTTATCTTGTTAGAAAGATAACATATAGGGATACAACTCTTATGAAGGGAATAGAACCCAGTTCTGTCCTCAAAATTTACGAAATGCATCTCAAATGTGACAGACCTGCTGATTCTGGAGAATCTGTCCTACACAGTCATGTTTGGTGACCCTTAACTAGAGTTATAAAATTCCAAATTAAGTGAAACAAGTTTCCTTGGATAGTAGACATCCAGAAATACAACTCCTATGAAGGAACCCGACCCTAATTCCTTTGTTTTACCACTCAAATTCTCTCTCAAAGTCATGACATGAATCTGTTAAGTTGTTAATTTCTGCAACACATGCATTTGGCCGAAAATTGGCCTTGGGAAAACAAGACTTCCCTCATTCTTTTCATGCTCAACCATTCATTACACAACATTCACATCCTATTTCATGCCACATTCATCAATTATACACAATTTCACATTTCCCCCAAATTTTTATTCAAGAACCCTAACCCAAAATTCATAAAGAAAAGTCATGCAATTTAACCATAAAGTAATAAAGTAAAGAATCTTTTAAATGCATATAAGAAACACCATACCAAGAGGGATTCAAGATCCTAATAGCTTGTGAAATCAAAATATCCTCCTCTCCTCTCTTTCTTCCTACAAGTGTCGGCCAAACACCTTTTTTTCTTCCACTTTCTTCTTCCAATAATGCTCCCAATCCTTGGGTTTTTGATGTTTGAAGGTTTTAGTAACCCTTAATCTCACTTTATTTCGAAATTCTTCTTTACTTGAGCAAGAAAATATCACAATCTCCTTCTCTTTCTCCCTCACATATTGCTGGAAATGAGAAAAAAAAGGGGTATTTATACTCAATTTCTCTTATTGCACTAAGGCCCCCCATTTCCTTTAAATGTTTTCTTTTTACCCCACCTCTTCTCTTCTTATAATTTAAATCATAATCATTTCATTTATTCAATTTCACCCCTCTCCCATCTTGTTTTATTCATCTTTTAATTCATTCCTTGAGTTTTTTGTTAGTTCATCTCGTTGCAAATTAATTACGGAATATTGACGTTAGTCGTATCCCTTTACAATTTTCTGCTCCGTCACAAAATCAGTAGCGACAAACTAAGTCAGCCTTTAATATATATATATATATATTTTTTCTTGGGTGTTTACATATATATACATACAGATGTATATTCATCGTGACACGCAGAAAAAACGGGTATTCTAAAAACAATATTGGTATTTTTTTTGCAATATTAAAAAAAATAGACCTTAAAATAAATATCCAAGAAAATCATAAATTTCTCCCTTCTTTTATATATATTTTAGAAGAAAAAAATAAAGGGAGTCGAGTCACTTTCTAAAACCACTGACCCTAACAAAGAGGCACGCCTCTAATTACTGTTCAAGTGAATTATAATTCACTTGAACAATAAAACAAAGGCATGCATAGTGAGTATGTAATTAAATAGCAAAGTGAAGAAGAGTGAATAGAAACTTACCAGACAATTAACAATTGAAGATGATGATGTTAAGCTTCTGCATAGTCAGTGATCATTGCTTCTAGGACAATGACAAACACTGGTGAATCTGGTGGTGGTCGACAATACAAAGTCTGATTAGAGGAGGGGTTACTGGAAGTTGTTGGCTGAGAGGGAGGGGCAGTATGAAAGGGGGGAAAAGCTGGTTGGAAGGAGGTCTTTCCTCTGCGTTTTGTAATTTTGTTGACTGCCTCTCTCTTGTTCTCTTGCCCTCTTTTCTTCTCTTTTTTGCCATGAAGGATATATATAGCATATACATAGCTCTATTTAGGGAAGATTTAATGCATTAATTTAGGATGTAAATCATGCTTTTTCTGCAATTAGATACAATGAAATAGGAAAACAAAATCTTATTGATATTATAATGATTCTTGGGCAGAAAAACAATGTGACTTGTTGCTCAAAAATGAAGTGAGAGAATCATGAAAACCAACATGAATTTACATGTAGAGGGATTGTCCTTAAAATGACGATGAACAATCTCATGTTAATTAAATCATGACAAGATTTTAAACGGGAAAATCTTGAGCTCCTGATATCAAAATCAGGCGATTGAAAAAAAAACAAATTCATCTACACATGCGTACTACAACTTTCATGAAGGACTAGACATGAGAAAAAATATTTTGATGAATAAAATCTATCTGCCACCTCCTTGGTCAAAAACTATTTTGAAGAATCGAATTTGCGACAACCGGTAGCAGTAAAATCATTTTTGTTAGTGCAAACTCTGAGGGATTTATCCAATCTTAGACCTATGGTAAAAAAACAGCGTTATTGGTTTTGCAAAAAGAAACAAAACATAATCCTGCATGGCAATTAAGCAACATAAATTATTGAGACTTTTTCTGAACCAGCTTGCCCCTGTTTTTTTTTCAATAAGACTAATTAACTTTCTTAAATCTAATATGGTCTTTGATATCATGATAAATCCTCAAAATATTAAATTGGGTCTCTCGAACAAGACTTGCAACCTCGGGTCAGAATCATTCTCGTGGCAAGATTTTCCTACTTTTACACAAAACATTCAAACAAGGATATATTGAGCTTTCAATATCAAAATGAGGCTATTCAAAATCCAAATTTATCTATATGCAAAGGAATACAACTTTCATGAAGGATCCAGCACAAGAGCAAATTATTTTGAAGCAGGACTAGACATTCAAATGAAAATATCTTGAGCTTCTTCTATTGAAATCACATGATTAAAAAATCCAGAGTCATTTATATGTATAGGACTATAACTTTCATGATGGATCCGTAACGAGAAAAATCATTTTGAAGAAAAGAATCTATCCATAATTTGCTTAATCAAAAACCAAGTAGGAGTAAACATTCAAACAAGAATATTTTGAGCTTCTTATATCAAAAATCAAGCGATTGCAAAAATTCAAAGTCATCTATACATACAGAACTACAATTTTCATGAAGGATCCAAAGCGAGAAAAAATTGTTTTGAAGAATAGAATCTGCTTCCAATCTGCTCGGTCAAAGCCCACCTCCTGATATGATTTGGAAACTGACAATGTCGAGCATCCCCATGTGACTTAGAATCTGATAGAAGAACAGTGCACTCTAGGATCCAATAAAGAATCATAATAATGATTGAACATGTGATGAATGACAGAATATAACTGGGATTGTCAGATATTGCACGAAATCACGTCAGATTCCAGTTTAAGTTGGAAGAAAAATTTGGTATTAGAAAAAAATTGCTACAACAGTAAAATCAGTGCAAATCTTGAGAAATTTATCCAACCTTAGAGACCAGATAAAAAAATAATGACTTTAGCATTATGAAGATTCCTAATTAATCTAAGAATGCTGACAATTTCAGCAGCAAAGAAGGAGGATAAGTAAAGTAGAAAGCAACAAAGACAATGTTTGAAAAAAAACATTTTTATTCTCTACTTTTATCAATCGTCCAATAACCATGAGCTAAACTCCCCGCTTTGACTCAAAAGTGATATACATCATTTCCAGCACGTGAGGCCTAAAAATGAGTAACAACAGGATCAAATATTTTGACATACATTCACTTTTTGACTTTTTTAAATATGTATTTAATTATTATTAATAAAAAAATTTAATTAGATGCATTATATTTTTTTATTATACTTAATATTTCATGTTGAAAATGACGTTAAAAATATGTACTTAATATGTATTTAATTATCGTTAATAAATATTTCATTTAAAAACAAAAAAAGGTTGAAAAAGGTTGAATACTAAAGATATCTATTTTCGAATAATATTTATAATGTGTGTAACATTGACTAATATCGTTTTCATGTATATTTATTTTTATCATTATTTAATTAAATGTTTTTGTTAAACATAATATTGTAAAAGAACTAGTATCGAGATTAAAATATATTGTTCTATATATAACTCTTAATTTTTTAATATTGATATTTACTTATTTACTTATCGTTAATAACTTTTTATTTATTTATTTATTAAAATACATGGCTCTCGATTTATTTATATATAAAAAAATATATTAAAAATGTTTATATACGAATAGCTGGAAAATAGCCAAAAGTATCTATTGCACGTGTGCAACTCAAGTGCTGTGTAGATTTTGTACCAACGTGGGTTAGCTTTAATTAATGTGCACAAGGATTCTTAGGGATTGGGAACTTGGGACCATGTGGCTATTATTGTACCCCGCGGTAAACATGAGTCCTATGGCCTATATTTCGTAGGACATGATCCAGAGAGATATTGAAGTCTAATCCAATTTATCCTCTTTAATCTTTATGGAAAGTAGAAAAATTGCACCACTACTACTATCCTCGTCAATAAATTTAGTAATCTCATTTCTCTTAGATACAAAATTAACAATCCATACTGATGGAGTTTAAACTTAATTTAATAAGCTCAATCCATTACGATTTATATTTTCAATATGTGGATGTGAGATATTTTATTAATAGTCGAGTTTCAGTGTTTATTAGAGACATTTTTTTAATATATTTACTTTCATAGTTATTGTCGTGACTGTGGTTTTTCAAGCACCAAAAAATATTTTTTGCAGTTATAAAATTATTATTATAATTTTTCAAGACTCACCACCTAGCATAAATATCATTAGAAAATCTAATGGTCTGCAAGAATCCGGGTAAAAGGATTTATTATGCAAGGAGAAGACGCATCATCCCAGTACACCCTACTTAAAATAAGTTGCATTGTTGTTCGATTATTTCTCTAGGTCAAATTTCCATTTGTTTGTCTTTCTAAAATTCAAAGTGGATCTCTTTTCATCAGTAAGTCTCTACCTCATTAAATTAAAAACCTAATCGTTCTAAGGCTCTACGATATATTTATTGTATTTTAATGTCTAATGATATATTTTACAAATATATTTTTTCACCAAAAATATTAACATTTACAACTAAAAAATGAACAAAATGGTTGGTAAAAGATTTTTCATATTTTAGCCAAACTCTAACGGATAATTATAAATTGGTTATGATATCCATTTTGCATTTTAAAACAAAAGAAAAAAAGCATTTTTGTGAACATATGCTTAGAAAATTTTTAGGATTCGGCCGCATACATGAAAAGAAAATACATTTTTTATATTTTTCAAATAAGGATATTTTTATATTTTTTTTGAAAATTTTGGAGAAAAATCAGAGATTTTTATACCAAGTCCGTATACTTCAACGTAGATCTACAGACCAATATTGAACAATAATTGATAGAAAAAAATACTATGAAAATCACAAAAATCTTGAAATATAAATTTATTTTTTTATGGATTTTTTTCTTAATTTCTTTGTTTTTTTCTTCAAAAAAAAAGAAAAAAGAAAAATAGCATCCAATGAATAGTGAAATAAATTAATCCACTCTATGTTGTTCATGTATTATGTGAAGAAGATCGAAGGTGACTGCTACCTGCTGTGGAGTAGTCCGATGTGAAGAGGAAGCTCCACTAATGGCTTTGGTGGTGTCGTTGGTGATAGTGGTGGCCGGTGTTGGCTGGAAAGATCCAAGAAACCATGGTTATGAAAACTAGCCTATATTCAAAGCAGAATCATCCCAATTGTTGGTTAAAAGTAAGTGTCATAAACTGCCAAATTTGACACCAACAGTAAGTTGTCTGAGTTGTTATTTTTTAGGCTGAATCAACGCGTGTGTGATGTCAATCAACCAAAACTGACCCTATATTGGTATAGCCAAGAATCACGAGATCATTTTTGTGGAAGTTTTGTTAAATTTTCATGAAGGATAAAGACATTAAATACACTTGTAAAATTTATACCAAAACAAGATTTTTTGGCAAAAAATTTGGGAGAAGAAAATGAATAATGTCTAGACGTCCAACCCTCTTTTTTTCTACCAAAGTTCAATTTGGTATTTATCTTATGATAGCTCTGATTTTAGTGCAATTTTCCATCAATTTCAACCAATTGACTTGGTAAAAATTAAATTTTCTCAATTTAACCCGAATTAGGCTCCCAAACTTAATTTTCCCACCAATTAAGCCCTTAATAAAATTAATTTGACTCATTTAAATTATAATTAAGTCTTTTGCACTAAATTAAATCCTTTAACTAGACCCTAATTTAATTCTTAAATATAATTAAACTTTAATTTGGCCCATGATTAAATCAATTGGCCCATTAAAAATTTAATAATGCATTTCAACTTAATTTTTATGTAGATTTATCTGATAATCATTTATTTTGTACTTGAATCAATATTTTCTTTCACTTTTTGACACGATAGAGGTAGGATTGAACTTTAAAAGAAAATTGTGCTACTTCTAAATTAAAGCATGATGTCTCTTTCTTTTAACAAAAAAAAAGAAATTATTATGAGGTTATATTTTATGTAAAAATATAGTTTTTTTAAAATACACAACAATTAATTACCCATCATTATTCTTACTAATGCTACTTTCTAATTATAAAGTACAACATAACATTCTACAACACTAAATTATTATCTCTTGCTACTATACAGGTTGGAAAGAAACTTAATTGGAAAAAAATAAAAATAAAAATAAAATAGTTTTAGTTCCCAAGTCTAAAAGCAATTTGGATATCAATAATAATATAGTTTAAGTTTTTTTACAAAATTAAAAATGATATTTTATTTAAAAAATACTAATATAATGAAATATTATATTGATTGCAATCCTTTTGGGTTACATATCAAACTTATAATTAGAGTTATGTGACAATAATAACATTATAAAAAGAAAATTGTATAAAAACAATCCAATAAATCAAATAATATTATGAAGATCAATTAAAGATAAATTGAATGCTTTAAAAAATATTTCATGATGATATCTTAGTTCAAAAAAAAATTAAGATGACAAACATATTAAATTAACCCGATACATGAATGTTAGTATGGATGCAGACCAGTCATTTATAGTTTTGATGATAACAAAATATATGATTAATGATATCTAAATATTTGTGTTATATATATTGTATTGATGACTTAATTATAAATCAAGCATAAAAGATTGTGTTTATGAATTTATTTGTTGCTTTGATATGTTTAAAGAATACTATAGCTAAGTTATTCTTTGATTTGAGTAATAATTTTATATGAATAAGTAGATTTTATGCTTCTGGGTATATTTTTAAAATGAGCATGTTAAATTATATCAAGCTTTCAAATCAACTTTCTTTAAAAAATCATATAAAACATTAAAAAATAATCTTTATAAAAAGAGACAATGAAAGAGACAATGTGTATGTGTTATACTAATTTTTTGACTATTTTCACATGCTTGATTTTGGTTATACTATTTTTTATTAGATAATTTGATATGGTTAATCTTTTGTTATTTAGATATCTTTTAATGATGATATATACTTGGTATATGTGTTGTAGCATTATGTTTATATCACCATTGTATATTGTATATTAACTAAGAGGAGATACATATATTGTTATGAACAAATTTTTTGCTTATATGAATTAGTGTGCAAGTTCATATCATTAATAAATTGCATCACTCTAGTCAATATATTTAAACACATAAATCATAATTTCAATGGGAACATGACATGTTTTATTTAAATTTATCTATTCCTCTTAATTTTTCTTGCCCTTTAAAATGACTTGATTTTGCTTATATGCAATCTTTATCTTTTCTATGTTTTATCCTATATATTCTTAAAGTTTATGCTATCATACATAGATCATTATGTTTTTGAATGACGTAATAATCACATGTTTATTTAAGTGTCTTTATGAAATATACTTGTATGAAAAAAATGCATTAGTGTTTAAGTTAAATAATTATTAAATAAAATATCAAGCATATATAAGAGTTAGGGTGGGTAGATCCATTTTATTAATAGGAAAACATATATTGCTTGTATTAGTATGATCAACAATTTTTGTGATGATTTAAACAAGTTTTAAGAGAATATAATCATTTTAAAAAAATCATCAAAGAAGTAAGGTATAGATACATGAAATTCAAGAACAAGAAACTTGATGCAAAACAAGAAACTTCATGCAATAATGGTTTTCAACTTCAAGGATCAAGATCATATAATGAAGATTTGCCAAATAACAATTGATTTTGTTTAGAAATTAGTTTTCAAATCTAGAAAACCTAAACCAGATCAAAATAACACAAGAAAACCAAGAAAATACTGAAACACACAATATAGGATAAGAATTCTAATAACTAAATTGGTCTAACTGATTTAGACAAACATGTAGCTAATTTTATGAAATTCTAGAATTGTTCTACTAACTTTAAAAGTTGTAATTGGTTCCAACAATGCTTCGTCCAATTATTCCAACAGGCAAAAATATTCTGAAAGTTTTGTCGAACTAGTTTGTTTTTTATCCTTATAAATATCACTCATTTCATCAAAATGATCTAGATTTTTCAAAGAACATTTCCGATCATATTGTAACTCTTAAATAACTTTTAACAATTTTAGTTTACTCTTGATTAATCCATAAACAAGGACGAAGTGTTATTGGCAGAAAAAAACCTATAAATGCTTCATTTGTATTCCATTAAACTCTATTGAGACAATAAAATTATGAAAAGTATAAATGACACTTAAAACTCTTAGGATAGCCTCTTATAGGTTGTTTGATTTGTTTGATGGTTTTCCAGGATTTTTGTCTTTAGTGTCAATAGGTCTTCCGCGCTTCAAATATGGTATAGATTCATTTGTTACTATGTAGACCTTTTTTCTTTCAGGAATTTCAATTCTAGATGGAGCATTTTCAACACGAATATGGGATTTAACTACCTTTTCACTACTGGTGAACACATCTGGTAATTGATTTGCAATATTTTGTAAATGAATTATCTTTTGAACTTCGGGTTCATGCACCGAATTTGATAATTTCGGGTTATTCCAAGTAGTTTCTTATCGTGCTTTAGACACTAATCACTTCCCTGATGATGGGAAAATGTTCTCATCAAAATGGGAGTTTTCAAAACATGCTTTAAAAACATCATTAGTCAAAGGTTCAAGGAATCTAATAATAGATGGAGAATCAAAACCAACATAAATTCCTATTCTTTGTAGTGGACCCATTTTAGTCCTTTATGTGGGGGTGTTACAGGCACATATTCTGTACAAACAAAAGTTCATAGATAAAATGTATTTGGTGGTATACCATAAACAAGTTATAAAGGAGAATATTATGGTAAGCACTTGGTCTAATTCTAACTAGTGATACAGCATGTAAATATAGCATGTCCCTAAACAGATGTAGATAATTTTAATTTTATAAGTAATGGTCTTACAATTAATTGAAGTGGCTTTATAAATGATTATGCTAGACCATTTATATTATGTACATGAGCAATAGGATGTTCAATATCAATTCCAATAGAAGTGCAAAAACTATCAAATGCTTGAGAAGTAAACTCACCAGCATTGTCAAGTAGAATTTTCTTGATAGGATAATCAGGAAATTGTGCTCGTAGTCTGATAATTTGTATTATTAATCTAGCAAATGCAATATTTCAACTAGAAAGCAAACAAACATATGACCATTTACTTGATGCATCAATCAATGCCATAAATATCTAAAAGCTCCGCATGATGGATAAATAACCGACATATATCTCCTTCAATTATTTCAAGAAAAGATGATGATTCTATAAGAACCTTTGATGGAGATGATTTGGTAATTAATTTACCTTGAGAACATGCAGTATATGGATTTTCACTTGGTTAAAGAATCTTCAAGTTCTTTAAGGGTTGCCCATATGAATTCTCAATAATTTATCTCATAATTATTGATCCTGGATGTCCAAGTCGATCATGTTAAAGCATAAATTGTTTTGGGTCGGAACACTTCTGATGTATCACAATGTTTGATTCAATAGATTTCATAATCGTATAATAAATTCCATAAAAGAAAGCAAGTAGTTTCTCAAGTACAAGTTTCTGCCTAAAATACATGCAGTAATATAAAGATATTCTTTTCTATCTTAATTTTTTGTTTTAATATGATAACCATTAGCATGTGTATCTTTAAATAGTGTAAATTTCTTCTAAACTGAGATAAATATAATGCATATTTGATGCTTAGTCTTGTGTTATTTGGGAACATAATATTAGTTTTTTCAAAGCCTTTAATCATGTCTGCTGGACCTGATATTGTAGTGACTTAACTTTGGTTAATGTCAAATACTCAAAGTATTTATTTTTCTTAAGAATTGTGTGCATTGTTACACTATCTCCTAGACATAAATTTTCATCATGAAAAGTCATGTCACTATTCAAAATGTAATCAAAGTTTATTATTTAACTTGATCCAAACCGATAATATTTATTGTAAATATAGTAACATAAATATTTTAATACAAGTAAAAACTATTAATCATCTTTAATGATTCCACCACTAAGTATGTTTTATGTCTTATCCGAGTTTTCAAATAAATCAGAAACATCAAGAAAAGTATTAACATCAACATAAGCATTATGATTTTCAGAATCATCTTTATGAATGAAATTAGTCTCAATTGTTTTTTTGTTTCAGAGAGGCTTCATATAAATCTTTAAGATGTTTTGGTGTACGAAAAGTACGCGACCAATGACAATGCATACCACACCTATAACACTTATCTTCTGGTTTATGCAAATTCTTTCCTTTTCTTATCTAAGTTCATTGTGTCTCCACTTCTGGTGGTATGGTGGGTTGCTTTTATAGAAGGATTATTTCGTCTCCTTTCTCTATTTATTTTTTTCATACCTATATCCTTGGTTCTTTCTTGTCTTTTGGACAAAAAGTTTCATTCACTTCAGGGAATAGTTTAGAACCTTTTGAAATTATACATTATATATTGTTGCAGGACAATGTTTGAGGCGTGAAAAGTATAGAATGTTTTCTCTAATATTTGATCTTCTATGATATCTTTATAATAATTTCAGTTGTGAAGTAATTTTAAAAGAAGCAGAACTTATGTTCACTAATTAATTTAAAATCTTGCAACTTTCAGGTGCAACCAATGATAATGAGCTTGAAGTAGTATGATAAACTTGGGTGGTCATATCTTTCATTTAGATTTTGTCCCATATTATTTCCTTCTTTAATGATCTCACAAAGATTCATAGCTTCTAGATGAATCTCGACGTCAATGTTTCATAACAAATAATTATTTCTAAAAATATAAAGATCTATAAATTCAAGTTTTGTCAGATTTGACATTATATTTATCTATAAAAATAATAAATAATTTATCAAATAAAATCATGATGATAAGAAAAAAAATAGTCCGTTTAAGAATGTTATTTATTTAGCTTTAGAAATACTAGTTATTCAAGAACTGTATTTAATTTATTTAATTTTTCATAAACTTATAATACTAGTTCTTCAGGAATTGTTTTAATTTATTTAATTTTTTAGGAAAATAAGTCCTTTAAGACTGGTATTTGTTTAGCTTTAGAAATATTAATTCATCAGGAACTGTATTTAATTTATTTAGTTCTTCTAAAAAACCAATCCTTTAAGATTGTTATTCATTTAGCTTTAGAAATACCAGTTCGTTAGGAACTGTATTTAATTCTTCTGGAAAAGCAGTCCTTTAAGATTGTTATTTGTTTAGCCTTAGAAATATTAGTTTGTCCAGAACTGTATTTAATTTATTTAATTCTTCAGGAACTTGTGATTTCTTCAAGAATTGTTTTTAATTTATTTAATTCTTCAGGAACTTGTAATACTCGTTCTTCATGAACTATAAATCTCTTTCGTTGAATAAAAGTAAAAAAAAATCCCAAAAAAAAATTACCATAATGAAAAGCGAATATATCTTTCTTAAAAAGAAAAAATATATTCAAAATAGATATTCAAATTATAATTAAAAGAAAGAAGAGAGAAATATCTTTCTTATTATGAATTCTTCTAACTTTTCCAAAAATATACAAAAAATACAAGACAAGTGGTCTATTTATAGAAAAATATAATGAACTCAAGGGTTATAGAAATTCAACAGACTAAACTCATTGAAATTACGTACATTCAATACATATAAATATGAATTTATAAGACATATATTATATATAGGGCACCCATAAATAGTTTGATGGAGAGCATAATCTGTGCATCAACTTTCAATAATCGCCATTATTGAAATTATCTGAGTCAAGTTAAGTAATGACTCCACATGTAGATGGTAAAAAAACGAGTTGACTGGCTACACAGATTAATGGTTTATTAGGTCAATCCTTGGAACGCAGCTAGTGTTTCGAGGAAGCCTTGATGTAGACAAATTCTTGGACCTTCTATTCTCACAACTTCTTTTCGCTATTTCCCTCATTGCACGCGTCAATGCGAGTTTAGGATTGATTCTAGTGGTGGTGTTGAACTCTTGGCAAACATCCCTCTGCGAGCAGACAGCTTCTTGCATGGCCATTTTAGGACCTCGAGCAAGTCTTTGTTTAACAGCTTCAGAACAGAGGCCACAAACCCAATTACCCGAATAAGAGTTCTTGACTTTCAAGATATAATCTTGCGTGCAATCCTCTTTAAATCCACAGCATTCACATTCTGCTTGCTTGACTTCATCAATGGCTTCCAAGGTTTCATATTTGTCGATTTCATATGAAACGCCGGGCACCACTTTTCGCAGCTTTTGCTCACTCTGCAGAGGGAGAGGAGGGAGAGGGAGATCGTTAGTGAACATCACCCATTAAATACGGGGAAAACGAGAGTAATTAATAAGAAAATGGGACAATAAATAAGATAATAGACAATACCATGATCACAATAACAATAAACACTTCATGTTTCGACAGAAATGCAGGAATCATATCCTTCTAGCGATGAAGTTTTTTTCTCAAAAGAAAAGGCAGCGAATATTTCAGAAGTTCGATGCTAAAAGAAGGTCGATGGAACTTCTTATATAGTTGAAAATATTTGTTCTGCTCATGCTGATCAGAAAGCAATTTACAGTTTGAAATATCTTCACAGTAACGGATAAGAGTTGCTTTTCATTGCAATTAATATTCATGAGCAAATTGCACCACTTGCTAGCTAGCTAGGGGATTTCCATGCAGAGCAAATTGCTAAACAAGGGAATTTTTGATCACCCTCGTGAGAATTCACGGGCTACATCAATCGTTCGCGCATCTTATATTTGATTTTTTGTGTGTGTACAGATAGAAATTATACAGTATTAGTCAATGAAAGACATGAAATGTTTATCGTCTTACGAAAAGGAAGAAAACAAAGATAAGAACTGTGTCCAGATTCTATATTTTATAAATGGTTATTAAAGATTCATTTCAATTTAAAAATTTGAAGCTAACAAGTAAACCAGTAAATAATTCTGTATTATCCTTTAATAATAAAACAAGAAAATAAAATAAACAGGAATCATGTTGTCCCATAATACTCCTTGTCATCTGAGCCTTACCACACTATTATTTATTAATGGAAATATTTTGCTAACAACAGTCTAAAAAAGAATTACAGCAACCTATATCTATACGTCTCTCACCCACCCCCAAAAATATTGAAAAAAGGTATTGAAAAGAATCAGCCCTAATTTAGAGGGCCTCACGACCTTTGCTGGTTATTAAGAGCCAGCTAATTGTACACTAAGGCCTATAGGCTTGTACTTTTGCATCTGATTCATAAATGCGTATGCTAAACTTTCTACTGGTCCAATTATAACAAATTTATATCTAACTATTTATATTATTTAAAACCTATATATATATATATATATTCATCATCATATTTGTAATGATAAGCTTATAATACATAATCATCAAGAAGTTATAGACAAAAAAGCAAACATGGGTAAATTTTAAGTTAAAATTTGTTGCGCAAGTGCAAATTATTTTTTTGAAACATAGGGATGTCGAGGTGAACAACAAATTCAAAACCCCTCTCAAAATGAGACATTTCATCCCCCCTGCTAATTTCCCTTGTTCCAAAAGAAAAATGCAAGCTATTAAATTAAATAGAAAAAAAGTTGATGTTATTCAACCAAAAATTATTGCACATAATAATAATAAAAAAAAGGTTTCTGTGCCAAGAAATCTTTATTGGGGAGAATGTCTGTTTTTTTGTTTCTTAGGTAATTGCCCAAATTTTTCATAAGAAACAAATTTTTTTTGCTTGAGATGACTGGAAAAATTAAGAAAAAGAGAAAATATTAGTATATATTTAGTATATAGGCAATCTTATTTTAAGAAAATGCAGGAGATGCAAAGAAATAAATGTTATGAAAGTCTTTTGCAAAGATTAAAAGCATTAAATTTGATTCAATAATCAGATTTGTGATAAAAGAAAACTGGTAAATTTTTTGAATAGGTATCAATAAAAGTCAAAACCCTTCTAGCTTTTTGGGTGGTAGTTGTCTTTGTCAATTTCATCTAAAATGATGCTTTATTGGTGTTGGGATGGCGGGGTGTTGTCAGGGGAGTTATTGGGGTAAGCATGTCGGGCTCGATCATTGTTGAGTATCCTACAGGTATGGTTGTGGATGTTGTCAAGGATCCCGTTTCAAATAGTTCCAACTGAGTCACTGAAGATTGCTCTGAGTCATTATAAAATACATTGGTAACATACATGTCACATCTACTGATGAATAATTTATAGGCTCCAAGCCGTAACTAGAAAATTTTTATTTTGTTCAACGCTTCAATTATCTGTGGTGGCACTACATAAGGATCGATGATTTTTTTGTCGTACACGAAATGATGAGCTGAGGCATTGAAAAAGTTCTTCGCAATTTTTCTGGATAGCAAGAAGTTTGTAACGTCTTTGAAATCACTTTTTAAATGCATTTTTATTATTTTATAGTGATTTATATTGTCATAACCCATTTTTAGGGTTATTCCCCAAAGTCTACCCAAAATAAAACAAAAAATAAAAAAATAAATAAAAAAAATAAAAGGGGCTAGCGTTGGTAGAAAAAAAATTAAGTTGAAATTTAAAACAATTTTCAAGACCCAATCGTATTTTTTTTCCCCCAAAAAAATACAGGAAAATGCAGATCATAGCTAAAATAATTTATTCTTGGATAAATATGCGTAAATATTATGTCGAAAGATATAATTATATTTTATAGGCCAATTTGATTTAATTGTAAGTCAATTTAAAGTATAATTATGATTAGGAATTAATTTATGATCCAATTGAAGGATTTAAGTAAGTATAAGGACTTAATTATACTTTAAATTAGTCATTAATTTTATTGAGGGTTTAATCGATGAAAAATAAAGTTTTTTGAGCTTAATTTGGGTTCAATTGAGAATGTTGAAACTTTTACAGGGATACAATTACATAAATTTAAAATTTTAAAGTCAATTGGAGGTGCAAATAGAGCAATTACAAATTAAGAGACCAAAATGCACTAGCACCTTCTCCCAAAACTATAGACACGCCGTTGCAAGCACGCGGTCCGCAGGAGGTAACCCATCGTTGCACGTAATTGTTACCTTTTACATCTATAAATAGAAGAAACCATGCATAGACGGGGGTGACAGACATGGAGGAGGAAAATTGCAAAGACACCATGTAAAAAATAAACTTATAACAACCATTTTTCCTCTTTCTTGATGTTGGCAGGACCACGCCAGTAGCTCTCTCTCTCTTTCTCGGTTGGCATCTCTCTCTATCGAAAAACCATTCATGTTGGTAACTCTCTCCCTCCTCCAGCAACAACCGACCACCACATTGCCAAATCCCCCTCATCAAAGACAACTTCTTCTCCACACTAGCAACCTCATTGTGGTCTCCAATGATGCATCAACAACAACGCAACACAGTCCAACAACCATTTTCAATGCCTCTTTCGATCACCATAAGCCACCATTTTCGATGCCACCACAAATAAGAGAACCACCTTGTTCTCCTTTAACTAGCAGTAGTGACAGGTGAACCTCTCATCTTCCTCGACCAATTACTCTGTTGTTGACATACCATGTGAAATAGTGTAGAAGGTTTTAGTTCTTTTTTTTTTTTTCTCAATGAGTTTTGGGTCAGGCCTGCTCCCTGCCCAACCCAATTGGTTGGGCCAGTTCCAGTCCAAGTCCAACAGAATTGGGCCCAACTTGACTAGGCCTGCCCTATATAGTTTGTCAGGCCTAGTCCAAATTTGTTAGTTATTTATTTGATTTTAAAAAATATAAAAAAAATCACATTTTAAATAGAAATGGAAATAAAAAAATGTGTTGTTTTCTTGTATACGGCCGAAATCTGATATTTTTGTTTTAAGCATATTTTTCGTTTAAAAAATATATATTGCATCTTTCACATGTTTTGAACAAAAATTGGATACTGTAACCAGTTTATGGTTATCCATTGAAATTTGGTTAAAATGTAAAAAAAATCATTAATAATTATTTTCTTTTAGTTGTCAGGTTGTAAAATTACATTGTAAAGTACACTCCAGAGATAGTAAAATAGGTTTTAAATGCAGTGTGAAAAATTTTCAAACTTCAGAACGATAAGGTTTTCAATTCCAACGAGGTAGAAACTCTCTCACAAAGAGAGATCTATGACAAACCTCGGGAAAGATTAACAAATAAAAAACTAGCTTGGGAGAAACAATCCAACAACTATGCACTTATCTTAGGTAGGGTGAATTGAGGGTGATGCATGTTTCCCTTGCACAACAATTCCTCTTACCCTAGTAACCTTAACACTAGATGACAGCTCCTAAGAATTATAATCGTAACTTTACGACTATAAAACCCCCTTTTACCACGCGTTGTCTCCCCTCTAGGGATGACAGAGCGCGAAGCGTGAAAAACATATTCATGAGATATAGTAAGACATAAAAACTTGAAAATAAAAAATCTTCGTCCAACACTTACCATTTTTCAAAAAGTAACCTATATGTATTTTTTTTCTATCTAACTTTTAATACAATGACAAAATTGACCTCTCCTTTGTTTTTGGAACAACTATAATAGAAACAACCTTTTTTTAACCTTTTTTTTCTCGGGAAGATCAGTGTCAATGATCAAAAGTCATCACAATTCCATCCCAACGAATAAGTTGAAAACCACTCCAACACCAAGGAAACAACCCAAATAACCATATGCATTATTTCAACTTAGTTCATTTTTTTGTATATATATTTTAAAGCATTAATATTAACAAATATCAAAATATATAATTAGCCCTTACATATTTTGAATAAAAAACCTTAAAAATAATTCTTATTATTATTTTAAACACCTTATTCATAATAAAATGAATATATATGAAAGCTAAATAATCAAAAGTTTTGTAGGTTGATTATTTCGCTTAGATGTATAGCATCATAAAAAAAATCTAGGACCATTAATATTTTTTTTACATATAACAAATTTGGTTGTGGCGAAGCGCAAGGTAAGTGGCTCATATATTTCTTCATTGTAAATAATTTGGCCCAATTTTACCACCAGTTTCGTCTATATGTAGCTTCGTATATTTTTTGTTTACGTGATATTAAATTTGAAATATCATACATAGAAAAAGCGTGAAAGTTAATTTTGAACAAAAATAACATCAACTAATGAATTATTTCAATTATCATCACATTGTTATTTTCTCTTTTTCCACAGTAATCTGTATATACTGCTACAATAATTGTCTGATATCTTTTAGTTTTTTTCTTAATATTTGGATGATGAAGTATTGTCTTGTTACTTATCTAACATATTTCCTCTATATATCACTTGAATTGATCTGTCATCAGATATTATAGAAATGATTTCTTCTTTGTGGCATGATTACTACTTAATGAAACAATAATGAATATTAACAAAAGAGCTAAAATAGCTCGGGGTCGGCACCGTAGCTCTACACCCATTGGCACTGTGGACTGGCCATTTCTACCGCGTCGTCGCTGGGCTGTTCGTCGCCCTTTTTTTTTCTTTAATGAACGAGTGCTTTCGGGACGATTTCATCCCCGGTAATAAGACAAAATCGCGCTCGGTCCGAGGGTAAAAAGCGTTGAGGGTAAGGGTTACTCATGTAATTGCACGCGCACGGACCGGACCGGTCCGGTCCGGTCCGCCGCAGTTTTTTTTTAAATATAATTAAAATGGCTAATTACGGTATTGGTCCCGAATAAGACAAAAACCTTTATTTCGGTCCAGGGGCTGTCCGGTAATTGACCATATTTTTTTATTCTTTTCCCGTTTATTGTCAGTGCGTGTGTAACACGCGCCTACCTGTTTCACGCCCCACGCCCTGTTCAGGTGGCCCGCGCGTCGTAATACGGTGGATGGAGATGATATTCCGACGTACAGAGCGGTTCGCCTAGGCGTCTTCTTCCTCCCGCGGTGGCGCGTTTACCATAAAAATGCCGGTGGACACGCCGGGGACCGGTTAAAGCCGTCGGCCACGTTTCTCTCTCTCTCCTGCACATAAAAGTGCAGGAGAGTCCCCCAATTTGTGCAACTTTTTACTTCAGTCCCTTGACTTTGGATTTTGTTCTTTCTCCTGATTTTGGTTGCATAAGTTTTGATTTAGTTCGATTGGGTCCTCCGATTGCAATTGATTGGATGTTAATGTTTCAGTTCGGTCCTCCTTCTTTTAATTTTCGGATTCGGTTTACATTATTCAATAAATACAGTACATAAGTTTCGATTTCTTCAATTGGATCCTTTGATTTAAATTGATAATATATTGAATTTTCATTTTGGCACTTATAGTTTTAATTTTTTATTTTAATCCCTTGATAAATTGATATTTGTGTTTTATTTTCCATTATTAACATAATAATAATAATAATAATAATAATAATAATAATAATAATAATAATATATTCTTTTTTTTGCTTATTTTTTTGTTAATGTTTATGAGTGTTTTTTCTTTCGGGATAATTTGATAATTTTAATTGTTTTTGCAATAATAGCAATAATCATTTTATATCTAATATTAATGGGGATAAAAGACAACTCCAGAACAAAAAATAAACAAATTTACCTAGGTTATCTACAATTAAAAAACGATACAAGTCACATTTGTCTCGATTACACTGTTCCTTTTAAACGGCAAACAAGTCATTATTATATATTTTAATATTTATTGCATATTATCGCCTAAAAGTATATAAAGAGATAAAAAAAAATGACCTCGGATTTTTTGCATGAAAAAGTTTAATATCAGCATTCTTAAATAAATTTAATATAATAATATGATGAATAAATCTTATAAAAAAAAATGGCTTTGAATTTTAATTTTGTGCTCTTTTGTTCAAGTTTATTTCTTAAAAAAAAAATTAGATTTTTAGTATTTAAGATCTAATATTGCCCGGGAAAAAATACAGCTCAAAAAAACAAAAGGAAAACAAATTTGCCTAGATTATCTACAATTAAAAAATATACGAGGCACTTTTCGTTTCAACTACACTGTTCTTTTTTAACGGTAAATAAGTAATTATAGCACGCAAAAAAAAATATTTATTTTTTTAAAAAAATTGCAATATTTTTATTTATAATGTGTAAGATCTTATATTATTAGGGAAAAAAGGCAACTAATCTTTCTTTTTTACAAGTTTACTTAGGTTTTCTACAATTAAAAAATATAAAAATCACTTATCATTTCGATCACACTATATAGTATGTGAGACTAAGTATATGTGTTTAATATTTATTTAATAGTCTCAGCCTAAAAAATATATAGACAGAGAAAATAAATGACCTACAATTTCTTGAAAAAAAAATTAATATCGGTATTCTTAAATATATTTAATATAATAATATGATGAATAAATCTTATAATAAAAAAAACTTTGTCTTTGAAGTTAAATTTATATTTTTAGACTTTTTTTTTCTTTTTTAGAAAGCTGTGACCTTTTTTTTCCACATGTATTTTTTTTTATTTTTTTAGTGTCCAAGTCAGGTTGTTCTTTTTTTTTACCGGGTTTCTTTTTTTTGTTTTTTTTTACCAGAGTATCCGTGACAATAAATTTCTAATAAATCATTTAACCTTCTTAGTAAATTTTCTAACAAATTTTATCAAAAGTTTTTTAGCAATAGCAATATTCAATCACATTTTGGTTTAAAAAAACCATTTTTAACAGACTTTATCAATTACAATTATACTAATTAAATATTAAAATAATAACATACAACATTTATAAAATCAATCAATTTTCTACATAGATAAAAAAGCCCAGCGAAGCGGGCAAATCAACTCGTTGTCTCCCTATATGTGCCAATTTGTTGATCATTTATGGATTAATTATATTGTTCTTTTTGTTTCTTCCTTTCAATAAAGAGAAATTACAATTAGAAATTTAATCTTGAGTAAAGGTAAAGAGCAGCCTTACAAATCAAATGAAATATAGGTATCCATTATCCTTAACAAAGTTATATTATTCAAAGTAATGTCAGGTCAAAAAAAAAAAAATAAAAAAAAACAAGTAATAAAATCAAATTTAAAAGAAAATAAAGTATATACATAAGTTCTTATTTAATTCCACTTTCTCTTGTTTGGGAATACAAATTGTTCTTATTTAATTCTCACGTAAATGTTTGTTTTTTTATACAAACAATTATCGAAAAAATCTTCTTTATCAAGTGTTAATTTGTGGTTTATCTATGGATTTTTTTTATTTCATCTAAAAATAATATCATTATGTATACAATACATGTCGTCTCTAAGGGGCGTGGTGTAATGCCAAAAGGGTTGAAACATGCACAGCATATCTCGAATACGAGTCAGGGCGTGCATCTCTTATAAAAGTCTGGGACAATCAGGAGTTTTACTCGCTCATCTGGACCTACAAAGTGCTCTTTCCAGAAGTGAGGTTTCCTCAAATTCGAAAAAAAAACATACAAGTCTTGAATATTTATGAAACACAAATAGAAATTGTGGTTATGGCTTAGAACATGATTTGTTCTTAACAGTTGATTGATTATTAAAATGAAAGGAGCTAATGCAACATGGAAAAAAACAGAGAGAAAGGCCGGCCTATAAAGATTAGAACTGCATGCAGATCATGGGAAGAGAAAATCTAGCTTGGTCCAGGGTCTTATTAAGTGCTCCCGAAACACGAAAGAAATGGGAGAAGTTGATGAAGATTTTTATATACATAATTTCATGGATCAGAAAGGTGATTTAGCATTGGCTGCTTCACGTGGCTAGCTCCGATCGGTATCTTTCATTGTTTGATAAACTCCGCTTCAAAAAACATATTTAAAAAAAAATAAAGTTTTTATTTTTTATTTTTGTATTTTAAAATAATTATTTCTTTAGTGTTTTTAGATCATTTTCATGTGTTAATATCAAAAAAAAATTTTTTAAAAAATAAAAATAAAAAATATCTTTTAATGTGTATTTTAAATAAAAAATATTTTAGAAAAACAAATTCGACTACACTCTCAAAAATACACTTAGTGACTACTAATGGGTAATGTAGCCAAGAAAGCTCCATTGACATCACAAGCTAACATGGCAAGACTTTTTCAGATTATTTACAGCAAAACAAATACGTTCAGAACAATTTTCTTACAATTAAAACATTAATAATATGTTGAGAAACTGGGTTTTCGGACGTGGTTTTGATAATTTGGATTTGGTTTTCAATCAACCGAATTCTTCAAATTCATTATACAAAAACCAAGTGAGGTTGTTATATTACTTTATAAAATTAACCCTCTCCAGCAAATGTTAATCTAAAAACTTAAGAATTATAAATGAAACCCAATCAATGATTTTATATAACAATAGCATAGCATAATTTTATCATGTAAGTCCATTTCTATTTCAAATCATTTATCTATTATTTTCCATATTAATATCAACCTTATATGTTGGTTTTTTATCATTATATGCAAACCCTTGACTAATGGGTATCTTCTTCAATCTTTCATCCAAGATCTTTGAATAGTTTTGTAATATTTTTAACAAAATTGATCATTGCACACCATTGTTTGTTTGCATAGGACCAAGCTCAATCTTAACTACTAATAATCAAGGATATATAACCTTCTATGCTTTCGGCTAGCGATTTAAGTATTGTTTTTATTGCCCACGAGACTAGTTTGCTATATGTCCAAAACTTATTTCTTTGGTAATTAATGGTTTTGCTTAATCTTTTCTTACCATTTTGTTTAAGCATTATATTCTCCTAAAATGGGTTTTGGACAAATGATCTTGTTTCCATCTCTTTTTAAGGTCTATGGAAATGTTGGTGGTTGGTAAATCAAATCATCACATTCATTATTTGATTTAGGTGAGTTATGTCATGCCTAGTGTTTGTCACTCAATGTCAACTAGTCTTTTAGGAAAAATGAAAGAATGTTATCACATACAAGACACCTGTATACCTCACAAAAGATATTTCTTGAATTTTTATTGTCAACTTCTAGCCTTAGCATAATTTGTACATCTCTTTCTAGTAGTGGTATATATGACCAAAAAAAATTTTCATATTTGATCAAGACTTATGTTCTGAAAATCCCCTTTACAAATAAGTCCTTTTAACTTGGGGCAACCATTCCTGTTGTCATTTTAGAGAATGGATCTTTATCCATTTTCATCTTGTTTTCTAAAAAATGAATGTGACCAGACTTCAATGCCTTTTAAATTTAGTTATGGGTTTTTTATATCAATTTTTCAATTATCTATAATTTATTTTAATCAATTTCATGTTCAATGCTAAAGTACTTTTATTGAACAGTAATTTCCAACAAAATGTTAACTTTAAAAGTGAGTAAACCTCATTTTTAATCTAGCCTCAAATATGTACATTAACTATAACAAAATAACTAAAACAAAAGGCAAAAGTATCGTAGCCTCCTTTATATTTTTCTATCCACCACTTTAGTGTAATGACTTTTTTGTCCTTCACAAGTAAAATTGCTTCCTTTCAATCAAGGGTATATTTGTCTTTTTTACTTTGTGTATTAGCCATCATGGATTTGTATGAGAGTATTTTTATCTATTAAATATATTTATGAATAGTAAAAGAACCAGAATACCCTTAGAATCTAAAAAATAACAATGTAAGGCGAGGTGTTATAGTCTTTTTTATTTTTTTTAAAATACAATAAGACTACATATATGACCTTAAGGACAAGAGAATAAGTCTTTGAAACAAGGTCTTAAACTTATAAATGACAGTTTTTATATGTTTATTAAGAAGTTTTGTTTTGTTTATGATAAACATAATCAAAGAGTTTATTGAGAAAAAAATAAGCTAAGAAAAAGATTCAATATCAAACTGATATTTAAAAGCACACCCTCCCAAACAAATGTGTTTGTAGATTTTTAAGTCACGCCTTTATAGACTAATGTGTTAGTAGAGTTTAAAAGACAATTTTTCATTCAAATTAAATTGGAAACACTTGGTGCCCATTTAGGAAACATTGGAAAAATGCTTTTTCAAACAATTTGATTTTAAAAAAGTTATATTTTTAGTGTTGTTAGATCATTTAAATGTACTAGAGTCAAAAAAATATTTTTTTAAAAAAATATATTATTTTAATGTATTTCTAAGTGAAAATCATTTTGAAAACAACCGCAACCACACTCTCAAACATCCTCTCGGTAGAAGGTGACATTAATTAATTTAAAATTTTAATCAATTAATTAAATTAAATAATTTAAAAAAAATAAAAAATAAAAAGTTCTTTTATGTTTTTTAATATCAAGTGTCAATTGTCATCATATTATATATATATATATATGCTTTTGGCATATATATATATATATATATATATATATATATATATATATATAAATGATTTTGGCTTTCCCTCCAAATCTTCCTTCAAACATTCAAATCTATAGAATTTAGCATCATAAGGTACAACGAATGATCTAAGTTTTTTTGTGCACGCAATTGGATATGCAAGATGAAAGAACAAAAAAACTAAAGTCCACTGATCAAGTAATTAAGACCAATACATATTACTCACTTGTTTGTTGTGATGATAAATAAAGATTAATCAAAAATAAATGCAGACCCAGTAACTATATATTGCAATCCCTTATCCTTGCAGAAAACACAAGATGCTGTTAGGCAATCATATAATTCAGATACTTCTCTCCGCGACATTTAGGAAGTAGCCCTGTTAAGAACCACAGAAACATCTAACGACTGAAAGAAAAAAATATGCGAGTAAATTTCATTTTTTTTTATAAAACATATTTCGTGTGTCTAAGAAAACAAGTAAAATTTCAGTTATCACAGGTTTTTACAAGGAATACATGTCTTGACTTGAATTCAAAATCCATTATATAGATCATCGCAAGTTTTCTGTCGTCACGGCTCACAGCTAAACTGACCTTGTTCACAGCTAAAATTGTTAATCGTATCAAGGATGGGCCTTACAAGATCGATGTGAAGCTAGACCTAGAGATAGTTTTGTTTACAATTTATGAACAAAATTAAAGTAACCCAGAGCATGAAACAGCAAATAAGCTAGCTAGTGGACAGAAGTACAAACCCTAGAAGAACCAGAGAACTTCCATGAAAGAGTTCTCGATCATTCTCGGTCAGTGATCTACCTTGTGATTGAAGGAATACAGCTACAGCTCCTTGCGCAATGCCGGTAGTGCCCTTCCGGTGACCACCACTATCTCTTTTTTAGCATCTCCCTCATCGCTTCAGCTTGGGACAAGACAGAATATGCCCTCCCGAACCTATTAAACCTTACGCATACATTGATGTGCTCGGTCAAGGCTTTTTCTTCATTGCCTCCATTTTTCTCCATTTCCTGACAAACTGCTTCTGCGCATAACCCACAAACAGATTTCCCTGAGAACTTGTCTCGCGCTCGATCGTTTTATGAATTCAGGGGTGCACTCTTCACACATGCCACAGCACTCACACTTTGCATCTTCTATCTCAGAAATTGGGGCGAGTTTCAGATGATGATCACTCCCTTCCCATTGCTGAGTTCAAGTAGTGTTTCTCTGGTTTGATGACATGACGATGAATGCTAAAACAAGTGCTATGTATGGTAAAGTTAAGAATGCAATGGGTTTCCTTTTTTTATATATATGATTCTCAGATTATCTCTAGAAAAGTGTACTGGGAAACTGTTTCTCAGTGGCCAAAGGACTGGAGAGAAGACAAGATTGTCTGAACGACCTAGATTTTTCATGAATATTTAAAATGTTGGAAGCTACAAAATCCCTCTTTTTTTTATTTTCTTGAAATAACATCAGCTTGGAAAGCTCAAGATTCAGACGGTACTCTTTTTACGAAGTAGATGAAATTATACAGCTGATGAGTACTGGTTTAATTAGATCAGCGGTACTCTTTTTTTGCAGTCATTATAATGTAGGGTTTAGCCTTGAAAATCTAGAGGAGATCTTCACGTGATGCATGATCTATTCCAACCACAGAAGTTTCCCACTAACATACTCAATGATTGGTTTAATTGGAAAGGCAACGAACACTAACAGAAGATTACTTCAGATGTTTTTGTAGCTGAAACAGCAGCACCACTGGTTAAATCTAAAGAACTTGAGTCACGGGAAATATAACCAGCCATGCGAAAAGGCTCTCAAAAGTTGGTATTCACAGGTGTCTCGGATGGGAGAAGCAAAAGTTTTTTTTTTTTTTGGAAACGCTAACTTTTCAATATTTGAATTGTCACTGCCACTCGGCTTCACGGCGAATTAAGGACAAAAATACAGTATCTGATTCTTTGAGTGGAGACGTCTAATCTTATTAAAAGATATCTGTCAGTTGATATA